>SNQJ01S0192673.1:0-17841 GCA_010110895.2 Picea sitchensis | reverse complement strand
GATCAATCCCCATTGTGGATTGATCATGTCGGATATTGTAATAGTACCAAATCCCCTTTTGCAGATTGGTCAAAAGACAATTGTAATAGGCATAATAAGAAGTCGGCCCCAACAGTTAATTAAGAGACCCAGAAATATAATAAAGGTGGTTTTACCCACCCAGATTGAGAAGTCGGCCTTGCCAGTGAAGAGACACTTCACACATGCCAGAAATTGTATAAATAAAGTAGGCTAGCACCTCATTTGATCACAACTCACTTGCTCAGTTTGAGAGACAAGTTCTGATCTATTACCAGAAAAGGAGAGAGAGAGTGCCACATATCTTGGAGAGGACTTTTTGTTTTAGCATAGAGATCTCTTAGCATTGTATTGGCTATCTATATTAAGGAAGTTTTGTTGGGTTTTCTTCCCCTAGAGGGTTTCCCAAGATAAATGTCGTGTCTCTTGTGAATGTGTATTTCTCAGTGATCTTGTTCTTATGTTGTTGTTATCTATTTAAATGCAAAGAACTATAACAATGGCATAAACATTAACAATTCCAAAGTAGTTTCTTCTGACGTACTGCTCAGCTGTTGGACCTCTTCTGTCGTCTTCCTTCTGCTTGTTCCAAGTGTATCATGCACTTCGTGAGTGGCCTCCGACCTGCCGATTAGTTCGGGATCAGACATTTCTGTGGGGTCAGTAGGGATAAGGAGCTCTGCAGACCAGTCCTGAGTTATCTCTTCGAGGTCCTCCTCTGTGAGCTTATAGTATGACTGAAGCTCTTCTTTATTCTCATCTGTGTGCGCAGTGATATAAATAAAGTGTCGATCTGCGAGGAAATTCATGAGGGGTCTGAACCGGTGCAGGGTGTTCGGCATCATACGAGGGACAACCCCAATAGCCCTCTTTAACTAGAGATAGTATGTATGGAATACTACGTTTGACTACGATTATTTCCCCATATCACTTGAGTACTAGAGCATGGTGAACTTCATAGCGAGTGGATCGAATGGATCAATGTTAGGGAAGGTCGCACCTTCTGGCATCTCCCAAGATGTAAACATGATGAGGACTAGTAGCCAGCTAAAATGGAACTCCTAGCCCTAATCCTGAGCTTCCCGGGAGTCCAATTCTAGCTGGTTGACAAGGTACTTCACCCAATTCATCTGGATTCCTTCTACACATTTCCTGGCGAGGTCAACAACGAACCCTGTGACTTGCGTGGGTCTGTTCTTTCTTACTAGCTTCCTAGAAATCTATTGGCATGATAGGTGCACTGTGTCACTCTTGATGGAGGCTACCTTGTAGCCTCGCATCCCCTTTTCTACATCACCATAAGTATCTTTAATTCTCTGCGCCAGGGCGCGGTCTACAGCCTTCCCTAGGTAGAATTCTTCTGGGTCGGGTCCCTGCATGCTCAATCCGATGATCCTATGGATCAGCGTCGGATTGACTGTGATGCGTCTATATAGCCATAAATAGCCACCATGGTATCATGATAGTAGGATCTTAACACACATGTTAACCTCTTGGTGCCTTCCAAAATGTGGAATCTTCATCACATTCAAGATGGTGGACTGCGCGAGGTTCATAGTCCATGGTTGGGGGATAATTTAGAGTTCTTCCCTTCATCCTAGTTAAGTCTTTGTTAGGAGAAAGCATACTATGGTTCTTACGGTCCCCTAGGTTGAATTCGCTGAATTTTAATGTCGCGATATTATCCTGCTGTGTTCTAACTACACGTATTCCCTTCGGGAGGTACGTAGTAACCAGGGTGTAATCGAAGTCTCTGTGGACACTGTCATGACTCACTGCATCGGCGAGAGGTGGAATGTACTTGGGCAGGATAGTTAGGATTAACTTCACATTCACCAAGTCATATTGATGCTTGGTTCTTTTCTCGGTTGCAGCTTGGGATGGTCTGGATCCGCGAGCAGTCGACGAAGAGGCTTGCACTCCTCTCATCGATGAAGCTTGAACTCCGACGGACATCACCTTCTCATCCATAAGGTTGATTAGAACTTCTTCGACGACTTTATCTGCGGCACTGAGCTTCTCTGACATGCACTCTTAGATTTTATAACTCAGGTGGATGAATGAATGCTCAATGCAATAGAACATGGGTCGAAATCTTAGTAGCACGATAACAATGAGTTCTCTTGTTGGCTCAGATACAATTCGTGAAAGTGTTCTTGGTGTAACAGTCGATGGACTAAGTAGACAGTGAGGTAATGAATCTCTCCAATGGGTGAGAAGCCTTCATCAATGTAGTTATTTCTATTACAAGGTGGTCCCAACGGTCTGATGGCGAGCTTTCTGGTCATAATTGTTGTTCTAACCATTCAAGAGCATCAGTCTAACGATTATAATGCTTCTAACGGTCATATTGCTCCACCATGGAGAAGTTCCATGTTGTGTTGTTCTGATATCTCGACAAAGTTCCAGTTTTTTAAACCTTCCTTCTGCGAAGTCCCCTCTGGAACCTCCTAAAACTTTTCCATCTTTACTCTCTTCATATTGAGCTTTTTAGCCTTCTTCCCTATGATCTTCGTCTCGATATTCCTCTTTCCATTCTTATTCTTATCTCCTCTTGGAATAGTAACTTCCTGTTGTTGATGGTCTTTACTAGGGTTCAAGGGAAATACTTCTTCTCTATCTAGGGTAGGTGCTCTACTCTCTTGTGTAGACAGGTGTTTCAAGTCTTCATGTGTTCTTTCAGCTTCGACATCTAGATCTCTGGTCCTCAGTAGCTTCGAATGGTTTTCTTGTTCTTTCAATAAGTGTGACATTCTCCTAGCCATGAAGTCTCTTAGTTCTTACTTATTTTGTTCTAGAGCTCCCTCTTACTTTCTTCGGGCCTGATCTCTCTCAATCCAGGTTTTTCCTAGTAACATAGCAAATGGGGCGCTACTCTCAATAAATTTAATGACCTCAAAATATTCCTCTATCAAAGTTCCATGAGCAGGCATAGATGTCTGGGTAATTCTTCCACATAGGGTTATCAAATTTCCTCTAAATAATCATATTCCTCCCAATGAAGGAAGCATAGCAGGCTTTCCTAAAATTTCCCAAGTTCTTTCTGTCATGATATTCACCTATGTTTCCTCATCCAGAACACAATCAATGTCGAAGTCTCCTATTCTTATTTCTATGCACTCTTTTTCTTTGAATATCTTTGAGAGGTTGATATTTCTGTGATCATTAAGGGGTTCTTCCATGGTCTTAGTTTCTTGACCTTCTTCAGGGTTTTCTTGTCTCATATTCATTTTTTCAATCTTTGCAATCATTCTAGGGAAATCCAAAACTTCATGATCCATAGCTTTACAACAAAGACAACTAGGTCTTCTACCAGGGAATTCCTTAGCAATATGTCTCGGTCTTATGCAACTGTAACAAAGAGTTAATCCTCTCTTTCTCTTAAATGATCCCCAACATTTCATGTACTTCACACTAGGATCATAGTAGCTAACCTGCAAAAAAGTATTTCTAGGATCCTGCATCCATTTGTTAGTCCAAATGTTATTTCTGTGCATAAGAATAACATATTTTTCATTATTTCTATCAAATCTACTCATATCAAACCTTCTTTCTTCTAGTCGTGCCCTAGTTTTCAGGCTAGGACAAAATTTATCAAGCATACCTAGATCCATACTTTTGAAACAAAACTTTTCACTTATCTTACCTTTATCAGAGCACAAAGCTCCAAGATCCTACCTCTTTTCTTCGGATCGGACTTCTCTTCTTATCACAGAGCTTCAAAAGTCAAGTAGAATACTGCACACTAAGGAAACAGATCTACGCACGGAGATTTCTCTTTTCTTCAATTCCCAACAATCATAGTTTCAAGTCCCAGCAATGGAATCATTTGTTGGCACAGGGGCAGACTTGGGGTTCAATGCTACAACAACGCACCAACAAAACCCTAACTACCAACCCTTTCGGCAACACCTGCGAAATAGATGAAGTCTCACCCGAGGTAGAGGCAGGGGTGGTTGCAGGACTCAGATTTATGCAACCTTAGCTAGGACATAGATATGTGATTACAACATCTTAACAAAGCACTCAGAAGTTACAGTTCATTAGTATTTGACCTTTGTTCACAGCGCAAATAAACCCTAATAACAAATTAGCGCAGTATTCACCTAGATCTAATATATTCAAGAACTTAGAATATAAAGATAGATCTGATCTATAATTCATCCACATAAACAGAGTAATAAGCATTCCTGGATCTAGCTAACATACATAAAACACTAAGCATAAATCATATCAACAATATCACAACATAAGGCACAAAGCAACCATAACACAGGATATACGTGGTTCACCCCCAACCTAGGGCTACGTCCACCAACTCTTCTTCTCTTATTTGTTTTATGTCAATCTTCTACATGCACAGAGCCTCAAAATCCTACTCCGCATAGAACAAGAGATCTGCACGCACTTCGCTTGATCCTCCTTCCCTGAGCTAGGTCACAACACAAATCTTTTACACAGTCTCTTACAGTCACTTGCACTTAGCTCTGCAAGTTGTCGACATAGCATTCACGAAGCATTTACAATTTGTACTTAGCACTTAGCAACGTATCAAGCCTCTCTCTTCTTACATCACCTATACTTCTATGTATACATTAAAAAAAGGGCCTAATTATGGTTAAAACCCATGGGTCGACATCCCCATACCCGTTACATAAGCCAAAAACCCAAAAATCCCTAAAAAGGGGCCGAGATCCCACGATCTTCGCTTCAACTTGCGCTCTGCCTTCAACAGCCTATCGAAGTCCCAAAATAGGTCAAACATGACCCAGGATCCTCAAGACTTGGTCAAGGGCCAACAAGGTTCCAACTGATCCAGTCGTGCGATCTTCTATGACTACACCATTTTTTTCTCTACCTGTAGGTTCTTCATTTCTACGACAGTCTTGATCTTCTCTAGTAGTGACATTGTCCTCTGTCATTTCTTGACATCTGCCATTGTTGCATGTAACTTATCCTCCTACCCTTGCAGCTCTTGTAAGGTCCCATCCTCTAATAACTGTGTCCAAAATTGGGCGCTCTTCTACAACAGTCCTGTCACTCTATGTATGTTATGCACGATGTTCTCTGCAGAAATTGTCACGTCTTGCTCTCTTTGCGCTCCGAATTCTGGAGGAGTGGTAGGTACTGCACGCTCCTCTAGTTCCTTGATCTGTTCTTTGTATTGTTGCATATTCTGCGCTATCTTTCTCATCTTCTCTTCTGAAGACGCTCCCTCTGATTCTGCATTGTCTGAGATGGCTTGAAATATTGCGTGTATCTAGTTCTCCATCTCATCCACCTTTTGTTGTGCCATATTTTTCTACTTCCCGTACTTATACAACGCCTTTGTTGGAATCTTGGGTAATGCCAAGTCCAATGTCTCGATGTCCTTTGAGGTCTTATGTTTTTTTTCCTCATCGATGGACAACATCTCCAGTGTTACCCTATGTTGTGATTTGTACTGTCTCTTCGATAGGTGTTCCTTCTCTAACTAGCATCGGTTTCTCCTTCTGTTGTTACTCTGCCATAATCCTCAACTACTCCAATGCAGTTTTAACCTCCTGTACTTTCTCTAGAATTGAAGCTTAGTGATTCTCAACCTTTTCCCACACCTATGATAGTCGATCTTCCACATTCATGGCTATCATCTTCACATCATCTACTTCTAGTGATGTTTCCATTGGTTTTCTATGGGCCTTTGCCTTCTTCCTGGAGCCACTTGCTTGCTCCACTGTTCTCTTCCTCTGGGCATCTAATGGCTTAGATGCCTCTGGAATCTATGTATCCATGCATGTATCCTTCCCAACTTCTTCTTCCATGGTTGTTTATTGTGCCTCCGTCTGCACTTCTTCTGTGCACACCTGTTATGTCGCTCCTTTTGGTGCCTGCTTTATGCGCGGTGGTCCTTGTGTAGAGCCATGTTGTGATTTATTCCTTGACCTTCTTTTCTTCTGTATGGGACTACTTCCCCCTTATTGGCCCTATGTGACCTTCTCCATTCTTCTTATGCCTTTTGTTCTTGTCTGTTGTGCAGGGACTGTTTCTTTCTGCATCCCAGTTTGTCCTCATGGCACTGCCTTTGGGATCATTGGCACTTTCCACTCTTCAGACCACTTCGGAAACTCCATTTGGATGTCCTGCGTTGTCACACATTATTTCAGCTACAACCACTCCTTGGATGGATCCCTCTTCACCTATATCCACATACTATGGCGTGATGCCTGGAAATTAGCTATCTGTCCAAACTCCTGGATAGTTTAGGGGGAAATCCTCCACGTGTCTCCCAACCTATTCTGTATCTCTATTCAGTACAGTGTGAATACATCGTTGTTGATTTTATTTTCCTTGGGATCCGTTGTTCTTCGAAGGGACATGTAGCACGTTGCGACACACTTTTCTATCCTTGGAAGGAACAGACTATATGTGGGTTCTTTCCATCCCACCAATGCAATGAGGATGAGTAACCACGAGTATTGGAACTCAGAGCCCCAATATTGTGCGTCCTTGCAATCTTCTAGAAAGGAATTTAGTAAATAAGGGGCATATCTCATCGATATCCCCTTCACACATTGCACTGCAGCTGCTACCACTCTTGTTGGTACCTCCTCTTTTCTACATTTGCACATTAATTTGCAACCTGACAGCCTTGTTGCAAATCGTGTCGCAGGATCATTGATGTCACTGATATTGATTCCCTTGTTGCCTCTCTTTGCACCATACTTTTCCTTTATTTCATCCAATATATCCTTCATTTTATCCTCTAAATACTGCTCTGGTTTCTTCCCATCCATTGGTACCCCTTTGATTGCTGCAATTAATTCAACATTGATAGGTACTGGCCTATCCATCCAAAAATCCCTCTATGAACCCTCTCTAGGAGTGGCTTTACACATCCATTGATGTGTTTACCATGCCCAAAATGCGGTATATCAAGTAAGTTCATAATCCCTGTGTGGTAGATGCTCCTGAGAATTCATTGCGCGGGCTCCAATAGTGGCATGCCTAACGGACCTTCTCCCCTACTCTCCAAGTAGCTCTATGGAACCAAGTCTAGGAATTTTACTACGTCTGCCACTTCATGGTCGAAATATCTAATGGAATCTACTCCTCCCACCATTTTGTCATCGACCTTCACCTCCTTGGGGATTTTTGGCATTAGAATTTCCAATTCCGCTTGTGTGCATTGTATGCCTTGCACACTGCTCTCTACTTCCACCTTCTTTTTCCCTTATGGGGACGATACCCAAACCTATGGTATGGCCTCTTGCTTTGTTTCATGCTCTATTTCTAGCTCTAGGCCTTGCTGCGTGGACTCCATGGCCTGTTCTCTCTGTTGTGGCCCTTTTCCCCTAAACGTGTCAAATTATGTCCTTTCTGTGTTCTCCTCTGGATGCCCGACCTCCTGTGATGGGNTTCACATGCATGGTAGTTGTCCCATACTCTGGAGTGTGAATTTCTTCCACATCCACGACTGTGGGCATCTCCTGTGTTCATGTTTGTGTCACCCGAGCGCTACTTCGCATGTTTCGGTCGGCCCTGCTCGGCACTCCAATGCATGACGGTGACATTCTACTGAATTTTGGACTGCTAACCACAGATCTCCACTCATGACTCTATCTTCTCACTTTCTCATGCTCCAAGTCTCTCTCTTCATTCTTCTCCTTAGAGAAAAATCACAAATGACCACATTTCCCCCCTTTTCTGGCTTTTGTATCGGGACGGCGAAATGACAGTTGTTTCGCACTGACAATTTTCACTTTTTATCTTTTTCCTGCGTGCTCCACTTTTTTGTGTTTGTCACCTCTTTTCCTGTGCACAATGTCTGTCACCTATTTTCCTGCACACAGTGTCTGTCACCTATTTTCCTGCGCGCAGTGTCTTCAACATCGGTTTTTCTACGATGGACTGTTAATACTAACAAGTCTATTACATCAAAGGAAAACCTCTAATATTCTCCTATATTTTTGTCTTTTTGTTATATTTCTTATTTTTATGGATTTTTTTCTTTTTCTTCTAATATCTACTATATAAAATATATACAATCATACCTCATTTTTTTTCTTTTACCTCAGGTTGTTAGGTCAACTGTCTTGATACAGTTTCAGTTGAATTCCATTCACCACTCCTCTGAGATTCTTCCCTGCAAGATATTTCGGTTGCACATCACCTCCATCTAAGATAGCCTCTACTTGATAAGGCCCTAAACAATGCATATTAAACTTCCCAGGGTGTTGTAAATACCTGTTGTCATAGAGGAGAACTAGATCTCCTTCTTTAAATATTTTCTTCTTTATGTTCCTATAATGCCAAGATTTTTCCTTTTCTTTCTGTACTTCCTAGTGGAAGCTTGCTAAAATTATGTATTCTTCCATATCCATCAACTAATCCAATCTTTCCTACGCAACACCTTCTTCTATCATGTTGGTGATCGTTGCAATGTGCAAACTAGGTACTAAATAATCCAATGGGACCACTGCCTTTTTCCCATACACTAGTTTGAATGGTGTATGTCTTGTAAGATTCTTGCATGTAGTCCTATAAGCCCATAATACTATTGATACCTTAAAGTCCCAATCATTCCTATTGACATTGCAAATCTGTGTCAATGCATTCTCAAGAATCTTATTAAACGCTTCCATTGTACCATTTTCCTGGGGATGGTAAGGTGTGCTCTTTTGATGATATATCTCAAATTCTTTTGTCATAGCTCTGATTGTATTGTTAATAAAATGAGTTCCCACTGGTGTTTCTACTGGTACGTCCACTTGTACCCTCCCTTATATTCTGATCTTCTAGGTTCCCCTGGCTGTCGTTCACTGGTTTTCTAAACAAATGTTTCTTTGTTGATGTGTTAGTCGTACATGGGGTTGTAGGTTCTACTCTGATTTGGATCTGGATAGGGGTTTTTTCTTCCTCATTGGATCCCACTCCTCTAGTCTTTATTTCATATTTGGCACACGATATTTATTCAATTTTCTCCACAACAAGGAGATCCTATACCTCTTCTTCATCACTCTCTAAGCCTTCCCTCTCAGCTACTGCTATTTTATTCTTGTTAAGCTTGTATTGGTAGGGTCTACCACTGTGCATCATTCCTGCCTTCTACATAATTTCCTAGATCTCCTCTTGATCCATCATAATGGGATATTTACTGCTCTCTTCTCTATCTCTTTCCCCCTCCATCTCATACCTTCCTTAAGTTTCCCCTAACTCCCCCATGCACACAGGGTAGTTTAGTTGTCTGATTCCATGGTTAATACCCCTTTATCCTGAAATAATCTCTTGATTAAAGTGTACAACGACCTAATGTACCTTCCCCTTGGACACTTAAGAAAATATTTCTCTGCTACACTGTAATATTTCAATGTATCTACTACAAACTCAGTGATATACCCCACTACAATGTTGTCTAGCCAGAAATCGACTGCCCGCGTGAATTTGTTATTCACCCTTTTTAACCGCGCGACACTTTCTTCTGTCCACTCTACTGATCTAACCCTATTTTTTGGATAGGTATATTTTAACCGTGTTATCCAATCCTGTAATAGTGTGGGAAACTCATTAAATAAACTCTCGTGTATTTCACTGAATACGTATCTCTCAAAATATTGTCTTGGTTTAAACCTAGTGCTTCTATTATCTTTGTGGGAAAAATCTAGTTACTGAACTTCCAGCCATCTTTCAATTTATTATTTCATGGGATTCCAACCTACAAACATTCCCTTTCTTAATCCCTCATTCTATACTACGTGATATATCCCTCATGGTCTAATATTTTGAGTTGTAACCAACAACGGAACCATTGTTGGGTTTACTTTGGGCTGACCCAAGTTCTCACTTTAATACTACCAACAAACCCTTCTACCATCGGCCCTTCTAGATACCAGAAGGAAACATAGCGCACAAGGTGCATTGTGCAGTCTCACCCGAGATGGCTTCTATGGGTGGTCGCAGGACTCAGATGTATGCAACCCTGGGATGGGATGTGTATCTCTCTGAGGCATCTAACCTACTTATTATCAACCTCCAAACCCTCGTTATATTTTACTCCAAACCACTATCACCAATGTTCGGATAGGGATTCATTAACCATTATAACCACATATGTTCCATGACAAGCATTTGTCTAATGTAACACTAGATTATGATCTAAGCTAAAGCATTCATTTATATAGTGTCGTTCTGCATATTCCCTTAAATTACGCCTAATGTGTAGTGTTTAATCCTTTATCATATAACATATTCACCATAAAAACTCATTCAAGTAAATGAAAACTTAACACACTGCATACAGTCACATAAAACATAGATAGACCGTGGTTCACCCCCTCCCTAGGGCTACGTCCACAAAGATTTGTCGCTTTGGCTCTTTATTCATCTTTCATGCAAAAATGTAGTGTTGCACACTGTACATTCCTTCCATCATTACATCTTATCTCCACAGATTGCCATAGTTCTCACTCACATTAAAAACCCTAAAAAACTGATAGTTGAACCAACTACAGAGTGTTGATTGATATCCCTTATCCCCTTTCTACAGTCCTAAAACATTCTATTTCTACAAAAATGAGACAAATCCCTTACAAAAACCCTAACCCTAAAAGGATTAGGTTTTTCCACTTCTTCCTTGACTTCGTCTTAGCTGGTCCTCAATCCAACTGTTGCTCCAAGTCATCACTTGTCCACTTTTCAACAGCTCCGTAACTGTTTGTCCACTTTCTAACTGCTTTTCTCGGTGCGGGTTTTCCCTTATTTCTGGTGTTGTTTTTCCTCTTTTTCTGGCATGCTCCCCTATTTCCCGACGCTTCTCTAATCCCTTCAAAAATTCTTTTCTTTTACCCAAAATTGACCTACGCCAACAGTTCTTGACACCTAGAATTTTTACTTTGGAATTCATAAGACAAAGGCTTAGTTTTGATTATGATCATTTTGTCTCAAGGAATTATAAAGCAAGCTTTAAATTAAAAAAGGAAGTACACTTTTATTTTCAACACCAGAACAACTTTGCAAGAGGCAGAAAAGATACTTCAAGACATGGGATTCCATCAAGGTGAGATATGGATATATGATCCTCATTCTATCGTCTCATAAAAAAAAATGGAAATGGATTAAATTTTTATCAGCATCAACAAAAGTCACAGTTGGAGTTGATGGCTAACCAAGACAGTTGGGAGGATGTGCAGAGAATTTTGCAAGTCCAGGAAAAAGATCCAGATCAGCCATCAAAGTCACTGGTAACATAGACTCCTCGACAATTTGAGAAAACATACAAAAGGAAGGGTGTAGGATTGGATCAGAAAATATCAAAGACTGAGGAAGAGAAAGCAACTAAAAGGCAGAAAATGGAACAATGAGAGGAGAATGAAGATCAAAGATCACAAGATGAGTCAGAACCATTAATAAAATAACTTGCAGTGGTTATAGAGGTTTCATCATCAACAAATCCTCAAATCTCAGAAAGTCAAGGTGGAAAGGAATCATTGGATTCATATCAACCAGAGAAAGTAGACCATGTTCATCAATTTATGACAATAAAGAAGCAGGGTGTAAAGATTAAACAAAATATTCTCCCAAAAATCTTTGACTAGAGGGCATCTCAAACAATATTATTGTTTGCTATGGATTACAAAAAGGTTAAATTAAATATAGCAGTGTCGGAATCAAAAGATCAACATAAGGTCACCAATATCTCCATTCATCTAAATTCAATTCATCCAGTTGATAAAATGGACTTGCACAAACAGATTAGAGAAATGTTGAACAAATATGTGATTATAGCTTCCTGTGGGATAAAGAAGATACAAACTATAAATGAGAAGATCAAGAATCATCTAAAGAAAGATAAGCTAGCCAACAGGACTAAGAAGATGAGAGTGGAAGAGATTGAATAATGGGTAATTGATCTGGGAGAAAATCCACAAGATGCAACATCAATACAAGCTCTTGTAAAGACAAAAGACATAGGAATCCAGGAATTGAAGAAAAATCTCAACATTCTTGTATTTGACCATGTTCATACTATATAGTTATAGGTAATAAAGAAGGAAAAGGATTAACTGGTAAAACAAATGGTACAAATGAGGGATTAGATGGAAATGTATGAGAAACAAATTGAAGTCCTCAAGAAAGGATCTTCTTCTTCACAGTTTAAAAAGTCAGTAGACTGATCTAGGTGGATATCAGTGGCCATCCACCTATTCTAAATGGATCAAAACCATTTTCTAGTGACTTACTATTTTTAGCAATTTTTCGGTTCCTAAACTTTCAGGGCCATTTTGAGGGCCTAAAAAACGTTTTTTCATGATCGAGCACCTAAATCATAGCCAAAGGATCTGATTGAGCCCCCAAAATAAATCTCCTCATTGATACCTTTCCAACAAGCTATCGTGCGCCCCAAAGAAATATCTTGTGCCAAATTTATGCCCCCGGGAAGTTGATACACCAAACTACCCAAAAAGGGGTCCACAAAACTATTGGCTTTTCATCGTCCGGGGTTAGGGTTTTTGGATTTTGTCTATGTTAAAAATGCCTTTGGAGCCTCATTGTAATAATCATCTTCTTTCAAATGTGATTAGTCGTCACATCTCTTCTCAGATATAAGTTGCCACCATTCTAGCGAGTCTTTCACTCTGTATTTCTACAGTTTTGTACATTTGGCTCATTAATAGAAATTGTGTATTACTGTATATTTGTTCCTCTTGTTATATATCTGATATATATTTGTTATATTAGTGGCTCTCTTGCAATATCTCTGTGTATTTTTGTATTATATCTCCACTCTCATTTCGTGCTGAAAATAATCCAGATCATTGGTATCAAAGCAGGATGCTCTTGATCATTTTTCAGTGCATGTCCCCGAAGAGGTCCGAGTATAGCAAGTTGGGTCTCGAGGTTGTCTCTCTTAAGGAAAATCACTCTTGCATGCCCAATAAAACCTCCATGTAAGAAGAAAAGAAAAACGATGGAGCATAAGATTCTATCAATCTATTGCTTGAGCAAGCTCTCATGTGATAGAGGAACGAAATGACGGAGAATTTTTCCCACATTCTTCAATGCCTGTCAATAACAATAGGCACGTCTTCATCAAGTGACCACTTTTGAAGCACCTCTCCTTTCAAGGTACAAGTCAATTTTTATATTCCCGTATTAGAAGGTCAGATAGATGTAGATTCCCTAGAAAAATGGTTAAATCTGTCAGAAGGTTATTTCTCTATTCACAAATTTTTTGACAAGAAAAAGATCACCTTTGCACTCCTAGAGGCTCTCCCCCATGTTAAACATTGGTGGGAAACTTACTGGGATAAAAGTTCCATAGAGGAGTTTCGAATATATGGGGTTGAGCCCACTTGGAATTTTTTTGTGGATGTGGTCAAGGAACAATATTACCTTGTTGGTAAATATCATGAACAATACATGAGATGGACCACATTGTGGCAAGAGAGGGGCCAAACAGTGCCAGAGTTCACAAATAATTTCCATACCTTGCGCACCAAGTTGGGTATCAAACACTCTGAGCAGCATCTAGTTCTGAAATACTGTGGGGCTCTACATAGGTACATCCAAAATGAAATGGATTTCCTGGACATCTCATCACTGGCAGCTGCCTATCAATATGCTGTCAAAATTGAGCTGAAATTTAGGAACTAGAACAAATGAGATTTCAGGTCTGAAAATCTGCAAGAACCAAAGTATGATAAAGACGACCCTAACAAACAAACTCCCTAAAACCATTCTAAGCCACGGGAAAAGAAGGGTCACGGGAAGACGAAGGACACTGGAAAGTGGTGTGATTTCCATAAAATCCCCTGGCACAAAACTTATGAAGGATGCTCAAAAAAACATTAGTGGTTGAGATCAAAGAAAATGAGTCAAACCCCGAGTCAAAATCTGATTCAAAAAATAATGGGAGAAGACAAATCATCGACTCATAACCCACTACTATTGTTGTGACCGCAACAATTCAACCAGAAGAACCAATAGATCCTAAAGAGGGGGAGCACCTCTTTCATTCACATATGTGGGTGAAGGGGACCCCATTGGATTTCATTGTTGATAGCGGAAGCCAAAAGAACCTCATCTCAGTAGAGGTCATCAAATAGTTGGGATTGTCGACAACACCACACCCGAAACCATACAACATCATGTGGCTTTTCTAGGGATGAGATCTCTGTGTCATCCAACAATGTCGATTTTCATATGACATCCAACCCTTCAAGGATGAAGTATTATGTGATGTTTCCCCGCTAGATTTTTGTGATGTTCTTTTGGGCCATCCATATATGTGAAAGCGCCATGCTATTTATGAGTCTCGAACCCATAGTGTCACTGTTACTCTGGGGGGTCATCTCTACAATATATCAGAGGTGGTTCCAACTACTTTCCCACCTAAACAGTGCCGCAAGGTAGTATCTCATACTACAAAATTCGTCTTCTTCACAATTTGTTCAAAAGGTGAACAGAATGACACTGCAACCACTACAGCCTCAGTCCAAGCACCTTCTATCCAGCAGAAGAAGGTCAACAAAATTGAAGCAAAGTGAAAATATTCCTTCTGCACACAATCATCTCATCAAGTTCTCAACAACCTCCCACAAACCAAGCAACGCAACTTCTCCAGCAAGGCAAGCAACTCACCAAGGTTCAGATTCAACAAGCGCTTTCCCCTCTCCCCCAGGAACTCAATGAAATGGACACCATTTGATTCCATTTCTTCCTAAGGAGGGAGGATTGATCCAGGTGGATATCGGTGGCCACCCACCTATTCCAAATGGCTCAAAACAATTTTCTAGCAACTTATTATTTTTAGCAGTTTTTTGGTTCATAAACTTCTGGGGCCATTTTGAGGGCCTAAAAATCATTTTTTCACGATAGAGCACCTCAATGGTAGCCAAAGGGTCTCATTGAGCCCCCAAAATGAATCTCCTCATTGATACCTTTCCAATGAGCTATGGTGCACCCCAAACATATATCATATGCCAAAGTTACACCCCTGGGAGGTTGATACACCAAACTACCCAAAAGTGGGTCCACAAAACTATTGGATTTTCATCTTCTGGGGTTAGGGTTTTGGATTTTCTTTATGTTAAAAATTCCTTTGGAGCCTCATTGTAATAATCATCTTCTTGTGAATTTGAGTAGCCGTCACATCTCTTCTCAGAGATAAGATGCCACCATTCTAGCAAGTCTTTCACTCTGTATTTCTACAATTTTGTACATTTCGTTCATTAATAGAAATTGTGTATTACTTTATATGTGTGCCTCTTGTTATATATCCAATATATATCTGTTATATTACAGGCTCTCTTGCAATATCTCTGTATATTTATGTGTTATATCTCCGCTCCCATTTCATGCCAAAATCAATCCAGATCATAGAACCATCTGAGGGGTTATCTAAAGCATTATAAGAACCATATATAAAGGGGGGTGAGATTGAGAAGATAAAGAAATCAGTTTCCACACAAAGTGAGGAAATTTAAGTTTTCAAAGAACAACTAAATGACAAGGACAAAACCATTGAGCAATATCAGAAGTTGAAGGCTAAGATGCTCAGAGATATAAAACAATTGCAAAATAAGTTATCTGGTAAACCATATCTGATTGGAGAAAGACATCTTATTTGGGATCAAATCATCAATGAGATCAACAAAATTTGGGATTGCTTCAAGATAATTGAAGAAGAAGTTTATATGACTGATGAAGCAGATTGAGTCATACAACAAGCATTTCAAGAATTGGGAACTAGGCCTCGAGTTGCTACCAGAATCATCAAGTTCCTAAATTCTAACTCAAAAGAAGCATTAAGGAGTAAAGGGGTGAAGGACAACACTGTAATGGTAATGGAGACAGAAAATATTTTCACAAAAATAAGTCTCACACAACAGGCACATAGTAAATGTATAATGGTTAAAATAAATATTGATTTTTTTATCAATAAATTTGAAAACTTGGTAAAAATGGGATTGCCTTTAGCATGGGATGAGAAAGAAATACTTCTAGAACATTTGAAAATTACATAAAAAAACCTCTTCAAATTCAGAGAAAATGAGGATAAATTTCAAGGAATAGATGAAGTCCTGAGAGGACAAACTATTGTGGATATCCTCGTAGATGATTTATATTTATTATGGCAGATCAAAAATCTATTCTCGATCCTCCTTCATATGATAAATAAAACTAATTAGATATTTCATACAGGAAGATGATGTCTTTAAACAACCCATCAAATGAGAATTGGAAACTTCTAATTCAGTTGCTAATGGAATGAGTCATCAAAGTAGCTGAAGCAAAATCAAGAGATATTTTTGGGCAAATCTCAATTCGAATGTATTCATTACTTTCTTTGTAAAGTCATATATGTTGTTATAATTTTGAGGTTAAAATATAGCTCTTTATAACTACTTGTGGTTATACTCATTTTTGTATAAAGGAGAGAAACTTGTATGTAAAAAGGGTTGGCTTTTGCTTGATAAATGACTGATATTTTTAATAAAATTATATTTTCATAGAACTTGAGTGATTCTCGATTTCATTGTTTTAGTTTATGTTTTTCCTGTTATCATATGGTTCTAGTATTTCATAATTTTCTTCTTCAACTATGTATATGATGTTGTGAATGTAACAATTTGGTACGACTACCACTGCTACAACTTCAAAGGAATTATAAAATTCACAGATTTCTGCAATTATATTGTAAGTATCAATTGGACATGTGTTTACAACTATTATGCCTTATGAATATTAATAAAATATACATTTTTATTCATTCAATATTACTTTAGGTCAGACACATTTGTTTATAATTTCCTCTATTGAAAGTTAAACAATACTTATTCGAAATTGAATACATTGTTAACCTTTCAATTTTGTTTCTTTATATTCCACTGTCTTTCATATACATCTGAAATTATCTAAAATATTGAAATATTTCATTTCAAGTTATGATATTCACTTATTAAATATCAACAATTAAGATCTAAGGTAAAACACAGTAAAATACTTTGTTTTAGGGATGAAATTTAAAATTAAAATCAATCAATTGTGAATGGATGCCTTGGCATAGTTTCCTAGCCAAAAACATCTCAAGGGTTACAACAGGGGGAAAGACTCATTTCTATGAGGAGGATAGGATAGAGTGTATTTCGTTTAGTTTTGAGATTATAAGTGAAAAAATTCTTTTAGATATGCTATATATTTCTCCAAGATTCTCGAGAGATATTGCATCCCCAAAGTTCACATACATATAAGATAACATGAGTGACAAGAGTCTCAAAGAGAGCCTTTTTCTTATCCCATAGCCAAAGGTCTGCTAATTTACAATTATTATCTAGCCCATAATAAGCTTTCCACTCTCCATTTATTCTTTTCTAAGTGTTTTAGTTCCAAGTGAACTTGTGATGAATATAGATTCCAAGATACTTGTATGAAGGAACTTCCTCCAAGCTATTGTTGCCATACATGGAACTACCATAGGTGATCTTTTGGGATTTAATTATCATAACCTTCATTTTGTTAGTGTTCATCGTCATCACTATACTAGAGCAGAAGTTCTTGATGATTCTAAGTTTCTTTTTGAAGTCATATGAATTTCTTTCCATGAGAACAATATCATTGTCATATAGGAGAAGGATGATGACTATACTAGTTAGAGTCGGTCCAACACAACTTGCAGCTTCCAAACAATATTCTAAATTGTCAATGTATATGCTAAAAAGAGTAGGGGATAGAGGACAACCTTGCTTGAATCCAACATTACAATCAATTTCTTCTGACCATCCCTCAGTGCTCCTAAACTTGGAAATAACGATCTCATACAACCATGCCACAACAACTCTCAACTCA
>SNQJ01S0192672.1:0-17732 GCA_010110895.2 Picea sitchensis | reverse complement strand
ATGATAAAATACTCTGTGATGTTATTCCTATGGATGTATGTCATTTATTGCTAGGCAGACCATGGCAGTATGACATAAACATAATTCATGATGGGAAGATGAATACGTATACTTTAGAGAAGAACGGGAGAACACATATGTTACTTCCAATAAAATATAAAGAGGTAAAACCGAAAGTGAACAACAGGGTACTTCTCATGAGTGGGAAGGAACTTCTGGCAGAGATAAAGAAGAAGGAGGATCCACAATTCTTTGTGGTCAGAAAACTGAAAGTTATTTTGACCAGCACAAGAGTGGATGATCTGCCAGAGGAAATTCAGGAACTGTTGGAAGAGTTCGTTGATATAGTGGTGGATGAATTACCTCATTCGCAGCCACTAGTGAGGAGAATGAGTCATCATATATACCTCATACCAGGAGCCAGTTTACCGAATAAGGCCGCGTACAGGTTGACGCCGCAGGAGAATGAGGAGGTCAAAAGGCAGGTACAGGAACTGCTGGTTAAGGACTGATCAGAGAGAGTTTAAGTCCGTGTGTTGTTCCAACGGTACTAAGTCCGAAGAAGGATGGAGGTTAGAGAATGTGCACTGATTCCAAAGCTATTAACAAGNAGATTCGCATGAGGGAAGGCGATGAGTGGAAGACAGCCTTCAAAACCAATGAAGGGTTGTATGAATGGCTAGTCATGCCGTTTGGTTTGACGAATGCACCGAGTACATTCATGAGGCTGATGAATGAAGTGCTGAAAGAATTCATTGGTAAGTTTGTCATTGTTTATTTAGATGACATATTGATTTTCAGCAAAACAAAAGAAGAGCATATGAAGCATTTAGCTGCAGTAATGAGGAAGCTACAACAAGAGAAGATGTTGATCAACATGAGGAAATCTTCATTTATGAAGACTGAAATCATTTACTTGGGGTTTGTCATATCGGAAAATGAATTGAATATGGATCCAAGTAAAGTGGAGGTGATTAAGAATTGGCCATCAACGAGAAATATTTTCGAGGTGCGAAGTTTTCATGGTTTGGCAAGTTTTTATCGGAAATTCATCAAGAATTTCAGTGGAGTTAGCACAGAAATGATGGACACTGTCAAGAAAAGACATAAATCTTTTCATTGGACTGAAGCGGCAGAAAAAATCTTCAATCTGTTGAAGCGAAAGATCACTGAACAACCAGTTTTGGTGTTGCCAGATTTTTCGAAAGTTTTCCAGGTGAAATGTGATGCAAGTGGCTTTGCCATAGGAGCGGTTTTGAGCCAGGAGGAAAAACCAATTGCATATTTCAGCGAGAAGCTGGATGAGGCAAAGGTGAAATACTCAACGTATGATAATGAATTTTATGCTATCTTACAGGCATTGAAGAAGTGGAGGCATTACTTGATCACAAAGGAGTTTGTTCTGTATAGTGATAATCATGCATTACAGTTTGTGACTCAGCAGGAGAAGATGAATCAGAAACATGCAAAATGGGTAGAGTATATGCATAATTTTACATTTGTAATTAAACACATTTCAGGGACTGCTAACAAACTGGCTGATGCTTTGAGCAGGAAGTGTTTGTTGCTGCAGGAGTTTCGAGTCAAAACCTTGGGTTTTGAAAATCTTAAAGACATGTATGCAGGTGATGCAGATTTTGCAGAGGCATACGAGGCAGCTGAGAATCCATTTCTCAGAGACAGAATCCCATGGATGGGTTACATGATCCAGAATGGATTGTTGTTCAGAGGCAATCAGTTATGCATTCCAAATTGCTCCATGAGGGAGAATTTGCTAAAAGAAAAACACAGTGGTGGATTAGCAGGGCATTTTGGCCACGACAAGACATTTGCAAAGCTGAGCGGAGCATATTTCTGGACAAAGATGTGAACATATGTCAAGAATTTTGTCGACAGGTGTAGAATTTGCCAGCATTCGAAGGGCAGAAAGAAAAATGCGGGATTCTATCAACCGTTACCCATACCCGAGAGGCCATGGGATGAAATCAGCATGGATTTTGTATTGGGATTACCGAAGACACAAAGAGGACATGATTCAATCTTTGTGGTGGTTGATAGGTTTTCCAAAATGGCACATTTCATACCATGCTAGAAGACCAGCGATGCGACTCATATTGCGAACTTGTTATTTAAGGAGATTGTTAGACTCCATGGTTTACCCAGAAGCATTGTATCGGACAGGGATACAAAATTCATTGGACATTTCTGGAGGACACTCTGGAAAAAGATGGGAACTAACTTGATGTTTAGTTCATCCTATCATCCTCAGACTGATGGGCAAACAGAGGTAGTCAATCGAAGTTTGGGAGATTTACTCAGAAGCCTGGTGACAGAGCACCACAACAGCTGGGATAATGTGTTGCCACAGGCAGAGTTTGCTTACAACGATTCAATGAATAGAAGCACGGGTAAAAGTCCATTTGAAATTGTATATGGTAGGCATCCAAGAGGATTATTTGAGCTGAGGGATTCATAACAGATGATGACAAAGAGTGCAAGCGCTGAAAAATTCGCAGAGGCGATGGAAGAACTTCACAGCAGAGTGAAGCAGCGATTGCTGGAGTCAAACCAGGAATATAAACGCAGAGAAGATCAGCATAGGAGACAACTTCAATTCGAAGTTGGGGATCTAGTTCTGGCATATCTAAGGAAGGAAAGGTTCCCAAGGGGAACATACAACAAGCTGAAGATGAATAAAATTGGGCCATGCAAAGTCCTGAAGAAACTGGGAGAAAACGCTTATGAAATTGAATTGTCGGATGCGATTGAAATATCTTTGACATTCAATGTCTCAGACTTATATCCATATAAGGCTGAGGAAGCAGGAGCTGGAAGTGATGAAAAACCAGAGATCCAGTGGCAGAAGCAGATGCCAATTTTAGAAAGGCCACAGATGGAGTATATACTTGATAAGAGAGTCAACAAAAGAACCAGACGGAAGAAATACTTCAAGTATCTGGTGAAATGGAAGAATCATCCAGTGGAAGATGCCAGCTGGGAGACAGAAGCAGTTATCCAAAAGCATGGACAGACCGTACAGGAGCTCATGGACAGGAGCCCATGAAATCTTTCAAGCCGAGGAGTATGATGCAGGAGCATCGCCAACTCAGCAAGCAAGCCAACACATCAAGCGAAAGACCAGCTGGATAAACAAACCCAAAATTTTGGAAAGTGCTTTGGGATTGTAGCGCAAGTCTTTAATGATCCTTTATGAAGGAGCACATTTTGTATGTTGTATCAGACCTCGAGCCATACGCTCTTGTTTGAAATAGATAAGAGGCATTTAATAGATTTAATGCAGGTAGATAGATTTTTATTTCTAGATTAGACAGTTTTAGAGTTCGAGAGGGAAAACGGATATAGACACCCTCATTGTATCATTGTAACATTAGTAGCATTCGAGAGAATAGAAGAGCAAGAAGAGAACTGTGTAGAGAACATCCATGTACAGATATTGAATTAATATAAGAAAGCTTTGATTCAAATCCATGGTTATGTGTCTATTCTCTATGTATTTTGCTTGTGCTCATGAATGTTTGTTTTCTGGTTATGCATTTGCTTTATATATGTTATGCATGTGATTTCATGTTTCAATTGAAGTCTGAAAGGGAGAGAGAATGAGTTTCAATTGTTTCTCTATCTGAGCCATGAGATTCCTGCAAAGAGTGCAGTCGAATTCATCCGCAAGGAGTGCGTTGATGAAGGCTCAGTAGTTAACTTTTGTTCTCATTCGCCCAGAAGTTGATTTGGGTTGTGGAATCTGTGCAAGGAGTGCGCAGGCGGAAGAAGAGGTCTCAGTTTTTAATCTGAGTAGAGGAGGTTGAAGACTGTTGTTGCAGAAGGTGCACAGAGTCGAGAGGATTCAACTCTTGAGAAGTAGTTGAACGTCGAGTGCGAGGAGTATGCACGAATCCATCTGAAGGAGTCGGAGTGGGAGAAATCTCAGGAGGTTTAACACCTTCGTAATATCGTGGAAGAGAACACAGGAAGTTGGATCAAGGAAGGGTCAATCAGAGTTTGTAGGCGCAGGCTTGGAAAGTAAGTCCTTAGAAGGAACTCTTATCCATCCCAGGAAATCCTCGAGAAGGAGAATCAATGGTCAGGATTCCCATAGGAAATCAGCAAAATCCCGTCTACTGTCAGATCTGGGAAAGTTGCACAGGGGTTAAGCCCTAGTGTGCAGCGGAGGAATCTCGGAAGAGTCATCAGGATATTAGAGTTATCGAGGTTTTTCCGAGCAAGAGAATCGAGACCTTGTAGTTCTCGAAATCCCAAGGAAGAATCTCAGTCGTTGATCCCGATAGGACACGCGTTAGACATCCGAAGAATAGTCGGGGTTCAGCTCATCAAAAAATCAGGGTTTCCGAGGACATAGAACTCTCGCATGATGGGATCGCGATTCGCGATTTCCCGACGGGAGTTTTGAACCGTCCATCGGCGAGGATGCGTGGCAGGAGATCCTGACGAGTCGGCATTTGGAGCATCAGGTTTTCTGGAGATGAGGGACTCGAACATATTGAAATCGCAATCCACGATTTCCTGACACAGCCAAAGTCGTTCATTCTGAGGGACACGTGTCCAAAAATCTGAGGGAGTTGGGATTCGACATTTTGGGTTTTCTGAGGGCAGAGGAATCATCACCCCAGGAATCGCGATATCCCGATACGCGATTTCCTGATCACCCCAGGAGTGTGGGTCATAGGCGCAGAGCAAAGGACAGGTGTCGAAGGGTCAAGCCCTCGCAGGAGTCAACGCCAGGTGGCATCGAAAATCGAAGAATCGGAAAACCCAAGGGCGTAAGTTTTGCGCATTCCGATTTCGCGAAGTCCGAAACTCCGATAGGGAAAGGAACGGGGTCTTGTGGAATAGCAGGTCACGTGAGAGAAGAGTTAGTGGAAGGGGCTAATAAGGACAGAGAGTACCATCGGAGATCAGGAATCGGGGATCCGTGAAAGTAGTGGATCACAACAGCGTGAGTTTCGATTTCCCGACGGGGAAATTCCCGATAGGAGTAAGGAAAGCATTTGGAGAATATTCATCGGGGTTAGGGGATTTGTAATACCCGAATCCATCAGCGTAGGACTCGCGATCCTGCGAGCTCTGAGTCCCCAATAGAAAAAGGGGAAAATCACATAGAACATCCTGTGGGGTTGGAAACTTCCAATAAAGGGGGTTGAAGAGTAATTTAACTCTTCGGGCCTGGGTAATAGAAGGTCCTGGTGGTAGCGGACGTGCCTAGAGTGGTCGTGTTGCATCAAAAGGGACCACCACCAATTGATGTATGAGACCCCCTTGTTTGTGGGACAAGGGACCCCCTCAATGCAACTATTTATGAGACCCCCTTGTTTGTGGGACAAGGGACCCCCTCAATGCAACTATTTATGAGACCCCCTTGTTTGTGGGACAATGAACCCAAGTTCCTCCTAAGAGATTTTTAAGGTCACAACCAAGCTAGACACCAGTTGATGTATGAGACCTCCTTGTTTGTGGGACAACGAACCCAAGTTCCTCCTAAGGGATTTTTAAGGTCACAACCAATCTAGACACCAATTGATGTATGAGACCCCCTTGTTTGTGGACAAGGGACCGCCACCAATTGATGTATGAGACCCTCTTTATTTATGGGAAAAGGGACCCCCTCCATGCATCCATGTATGAGACCTCATTTTTTTTGGGACAAGGGACCCAATTTTCTCCTAAGGGATTTTTAAGGTCAAAACCAAGCCATACACCAATTGATGTATGAAACCCCATTTTTTGTGGGACAAGAGACCCCTACATGCAACGATGTATGTGATTCCCTTGTTCTTGGGAGAAGTCACCCACTCTGTGTGATTTGACTGCTAAAGTCTACGTAAGTGTACATGCCATACCCCGCTTTGTATTTGAACCTGAGACCTCCAAGGAGAAAACACATGTTCTTAACCATAAGGCCCATGTGTCAACTCCATGCTGAGTATGGAAGGAATTACACATCTCCTTCATATTGATATATATTTATCTTGGAATGCTTATTTCAATGTTTTTTGAGAACAAAAATACAATTTTAAAGAAGTCAAAGTAATCTCTTTCCTTCATAAGGTCCAAATAGACCAGTTGGTCTCACTGGACATTCATCACCATCATCATCACCATCATCATCATCATCATCATCATTATATATATCGATAGATAGATATTAGATCTCAATTTCAAAATATTTTTCACAATACCAACCTTCCTAACCTCATCAACATCATCTAAAAAACTTGATATTAAAATATTTTATTTTATCCATATTAAAATATTTTTTTTGTTATTAATATTTTTTAAGTTGAGTAAAAGATACGTTATATATCTCTTTTATTGAAATATTCTATTTAAGATAGATATCTACATACTATTTTTATTAATGTTTTTCAATAAAATCAATACAAATTTTACTTATAATGAAAATTAAAATATTTTATTTATACCAACATAAAAAATAAAAAAAAAATATTTTTCAATAAAATTGATACAAATTTTACTTATAATAAAAATTGAAATATTTTATTTATGCCAACATTAAAATTTTTATAAAGAATAATAAAACATTTTATTTATGCCAACATTAAAAATCTTAAGAATTTAAGGTTTGTTTATATAAACAAGCCACATGTAGCAATATCCCCGCTGTTGGATATGTCTTATATTCTTTGCATGTGTGTGTGTGGGTGTGTCTGATTCGACAATTGCGTCTGACGATCCCAACTTCCTTTGATCTTTGTGTCGTGTGCGCCGGGCGCTTTCCTACGGGGGTCCCAGTGGGGGCCAGATTTTCCCCTCCACTGGTTACGCATAGCATTCGGAACTGGGAAACGCCCCGAAATTTTCATTTGGGCGGTTTTTTCTATTTTAGCGGTTTTCTAAATTAATCTCAGATTAAGGGATTAGGGTTTTGGTAGCTACGAAATACCTAAAACATTGTATATATTGTATGCTAAATGGTGAAATTAATACAATGAAGAGTTGAAAGGTGCGACACCAAGGAAGGCTAGTTTTCTCCCTATTAAGGGTTTCCAGCGTAAATCTCTGTGCACTATGTGTATGAGCCATTGATTAATTTCTTTTTTTCTTAAGAATCTGTATGCATTGCTTTACTTCATAGGTTTAAATCTTACATGTGGTATCAGAGCTTCTTTTTGGCTTCAGGACTCAGGGGGACGCCTTTGTTGTCGAGGGTTTCGCTCGATCTTGATAGATTAATTTTATTTTGGGTATGTGATAAATTTGGGTTTAGTGGGAGCTTTTGCAATGGTGATTCGAGTGTAGAAAGAGGAATGGAGATAGAGAAGTTCAACAGCGAAAACGTTGAGCTATGGAAGCTCAATATGGAGGACCTTCTTGTAGACAAAGAAAAATGGATTGTTGTGGATCTTGGTACACAACCTACTGGTATGTAGTCTACTGGCACACAGGCTACTAGTACACAACCTACTAGTACAAAAACTACTAGCACACCACCAACCGGTATGTCTAAGAAAGATTGAGAGAAGTTGGATAGAAGAGCAAGGAGTACTATTCGACTATGCCTGGCAAATTTGGTGTTGTTGAATGTCTCGGGAGAATATGCAGCCAAGGAACTATGGGATAAGTTAGGGAATTTGTATCAATCAAAGTCCCTGATAAACAAGTTGTTTCTTCAAAAGAAGTTGTATCATATTAGGATGGAAGCTTCTATGACAGAACATCTAAATGCCTTTAATACTCTAGTAAGTCAACTGGTATATGTTAATATAATGATTGCAGAAGAAGATATGTGTATTACTTTGTTATGTTATTTTCTAGACTCTTGGGATAATCTGGTTGTAGCAATTGGTAGTACCACTCAATCTACATTTAAGTATGAGGATGTATATGCATCCTTGTTATCTAAAGAGATGAGGTGGAAAAACATGGATAGTCATAGCACATATGCTTTATTTGTAAGAGGTCGTACCCAAGACAATAATCCTGGTAAATCTTCTTGGGTGGGGTGGGGGGGTGGGGGGGCGAGATATAAATCTATAGGTAGATATGAGTTTCCAGGAAAATCTTTGAGGAAATGCTGGAAGTGTGGTAAAAGAGGGAATTATAAGAAAGATTACAAGTCTAAGAAGGTTTATAAACCAAAGGGATCTGATTAACAAATTGATTGTTAATAGATAAATGGAGGGAGATTAAGAAAATCAAATATTAGTTATTTATTTATTTCTATACCATCCAAAGAAACACATCTCCTATAGTTAAGTAAAGTAACCTTCTAGATTTAAGTAGGAATTACCTTTCCTCTGCTTTGGAGGTATGCTAGTTTATGTTTGTCTTGAAGAGAAAATATGCAAAATGGAAACAACATGTTTTTCTAATTTTGTTTATATATGTTTGTCATGGGAAAAAAATAATATTATAATTATATATGTTATGTGTTTGTCATGGAAATAAAATAAATATATGAATCAATAATTACATAGATTTGTGTTTTAATTATTTTAAATGCTGGATAAATTTAATAAATTAAGAATCAAGATAAATCTATGCTAGTTACTGAATATTATAATCATATGTGTTTATAGTTATATATGTGTTTGTCATGGAAATAAAATAAATATATAAATCTATCTCAGTTTTAATCTAATTTTATAAAGATTAAAATATTTATGTTTTAATTATTTTAGATGCTTAATAAATTTAATAAATTAAGAGTTAAGATAGATCTATGCTAGTTTAATATTTGTAAATACCTATACTATTTACCAAACTTCAAATATTTTTTTTAATTTGTATATCATTACAATAGATTGTATTTTGACTTCTACATGAATGAAAAATACTTTATATTCTTGGGAAAAAAATATTATCCATCTTAACTTTGGATATCTATTATGTGTCAAGAGGGATCAAGTTTCTTCATAGGGATTTTTAAGGTCACCACCAAGCTAGACACTAATTGATGTATGAGACCCCCTTGTCTGAGGGACAAGGGACCACCACCAATTGATGTATGACACCCCCTTGTTTGTGGGACTAGGGACCCCCTTCATGCAACCATGTATGAGATCCCCTTGTTTGGGGGAAAAAGGACCCAAGTTTCTCCTAAGGGATTTTTAAGGTCACAACCAAGCCAGACACCAATTGATGTATGAGACCCCCTTGTTTGTGGGACAAGGGACCACCACCAATTGATGTATGAGACCCACTTTTTTTTATGTGACAAGGGACCCCCTCCATGCATCCATGTATGAGACCTCTTTGTTTGTGGGACAAGAGAGCCAAGTTTTTCCTAAGGGATTTTTACACGTCACAACCAAGCCAGACACCAATTGATGTATGCGACCCCCTTTTTTGTGGGACAAGAGTCCCCTTCCATGCAACGATGTATGAGATCCCCTTGTTTTTGGGACAAGAGGCCCCTATGTGTGATTTGACTGCTAAAGTATACGTAAGTGTACATAGCATACCCCCCTTTGGATTTGAACCTGATACCTCCAAGGAGAAAACACATGTTCTTAGCCATAAGGCCCATGTGTCAACTACATGTTGAGTATGGAAGGAATTACACATCTCCTTCATATTGATATATATTGATCTTGGAATGCTTCTTTCAATGTTTTTTTATCACAAAAATACAATTGTAAAGAAATCATAGTAATCTCTTTCCTTCATAAGGTCCAAATAGACCAATTGATTTCATTGAACGTTCATCATCATCATCATCATCATCATATATATATATATTAGATCTCAATTTCAAAATATTTGTCACAATACTGACCTTCCTAACCTTCTAAGTCATAACAAATTTAGTGATATTGAAATGCTTCTCTAAATTCTTTTCAAACATCTAAATAACATTTTTAAAGAAATCCAAGAAATCCAAGTAATCTCTTACTTTTCTCAAGGTGATATAGACTAATTTTGGTCTCACTGGATCACCATCATTATCAACATCATCTAAAAAAACTTGATATTGAAACATTTTATTTTATCCATATTAAAATAATTTTTTTGTTATTAATATTTTTTAAGTTGAGTGAAAGATACTTTATATATATCTTTTATTGAAATATTCTATTTAAGATTATATCTACATACTTTTTTTTTATTAATATTTTTTAATAAAATCAATACAAATTTTACTTATAATGAAAATTAAAATATTTTATTTATACCAACATTAAAACTTTTTTTATTAATATTTTTCAATAAAATTGATACAAATTTTAATTATTAATATGTTTCAATAAAATCAATACAAATTTCACTTCTAATGAAAATTAAAATATTTTACTTATACCAACATTAAAAGAAAATTTATTAATAATTTTCAATAAAGTTGATATAAATTTTATTTATAATGAAAATTAAATATTTTATTTATACCAACATTAAAAAAAATATTAATATTTTTCAATAAAATTGATACAAATTTTACTTATAATAAAAATTGAAATATTTTATTTATGCTAACATTAAATTTTTTATAAAGAATATTAAAACATTTTATTTATTCCAACATTAAAAATATTATGAATTTAACGTTTCTTTATATAAACAAGCGACATGTGGAATTGTCTATGTTGTTGGATATGTGTTATATTCTTTGCATGTGTGTGTGGGCATGTCAGATTCAGAAAATGCGTCTGACGATCCTAACTTCCTTCAGTCTTTGTGTCGTGTGCGTCAGGCGCTTTCTTGGGGTCCCAGGGGGGCACAACGTTCGGCTCTGGCTATCATTCAAAAATGTTTTTTGGGCAGTTTTTGTTATTTTTAGTGGTTTTCTAAATTAATCCCGGATTAAGGGATTAGGGTTTTGGTAGCTACAAAATACCTAAAAAATTGTATAAATTGTATGGTGAATGGTGAAATTAATACAATGAAGAGTTGAAAGGTGCGGCACCAAGGAAGTAATCTCTTTCCTTCATAAGGTCCAAATAGACCAACTGGTCTCACTGGACATTCTTCATCATCATCATCATCATCATAATCATCATATATATATAAGATCTCAATATTAGATGTCAATTAAAAAATATTTGTCACAATACCGACCTTCTTAACCTTCTAAGTCATCAAAAGTTTAGTGATATTGAAACGCTTCTCTAAATGATTTTCAAACATCTAAATAATTTTTTTAAAGAAATCCAAATAATCTCTTACTTTTCTTAAGGTGAGATAGACCAATTCTGATCTCGGATCATCATCATCATTAACATCATCTAAAAAAACATGATATTGAAATATTTTGTTTTATCCATATTAAAATAAATTTTTTGTTATTAATATTTTTTAAGTTGAGTAAAAGATAATTTATATATCTCTTTTATTGAAATATTCTATTTAAGATAGATATCTACATACTTTTTTTATTTATATTTTTCCATAAAATCTACAAATTTTACTTATAATGAAAATAAAAATATTTTATTTATACCAACGTTAAAACTTTTTTTATTAACATTTTTCAATAAAATTGATACAAATTTTACTTATAATGAAAATTAAAATATTTTATTTATACCAACATTAAAAAAAAATTATTAATATTTTTCAATAAATTTCCTACAGATTTTACTTATAATAAAAAATGAAATATTTTATTTATGAGAACATTAAATTTTTTATAAAGAATATTAAAACATTTTATTTATGCCAACATTAAAAATCTTATGAATTTAAAGTTTCTTTATATAAACAAGCCACATGTGGGAATGTCCCTGCTGTTGGGTATGTGTTATATTCTTTGCATCTGTGTGTGGGCACGTCAGATTCGACAACTGTGTCTGACGATCCCAACTTCCTTCGCTCTTTGTGTTGTGTGTGTCAGGCGCTTTTCTAGGGGGGTCCCAGGGGGGGCTAGGTTTGCCCCCCTGGTTATGCACAATGTTTCGATCTGAGTAGCACCCCAAAATTTATTTTCGGGTAGTTTTTGCTATTTTAGCAGATTTTTCTATTTTTAGCGGTTTTTTAAATTAATCTTAGATTAAGGGTTTAGGGTTTTGGTAGCTACAAAATACCTAAAAATTTGTATATATTGTATGGTGAATGTTGAAATTAATACAATAAAGAATTAAAATGTGCGGCACCAAGGAAGGTTGGTTTTCTCCAGGTTAAGGGTTTCCAGCGTAAATCTTTGTGTACTATGTGTATGAGCCATTGATTAATTTTTTATTTTTCTTAAGAATCTATATGCATTGCTTTAATTCACAGGTTTAAAATTTACATGTTGGCGTAACCGCACCCTCACTGGTACGTCCGCTACCTCCAGGACCTTCTAGTCTCTCGGCCCGAAGAGCGTCAAGGCTCTTCTATCTCCCAATCGGATCGGCACCCACAGTTCACCTCGTGCAATCCCCCTTTCCTTTACTTGGAGGATCGAAACTTCGCTACTCGCGAGTTCAACCGTTATGTGTTACCTCCCCGGATCCCCGAGACCCGAGATGTGTCAGTCAACGCTGACTTTCACCCTCCTCTATCGGGACTTCGCTCTATCGCCCTTCGCCGATCGTGGCACTAAACACACGGAGTTCAAACTTCCGAGATCCAATGAGCCGAGATGCCGACAAATCGCGATCTTTCTCCCTCGGAACCTCACTACTCGCGCGACCAAGTGATTCCTGCCTCGAATCCCGATGCCTGAGATGCCGATAAGCCGATATCTCGCATCACCTGTCACATCACCTTGCCATGGTTCACACTGTCCACGTGATCTCGATCGACGGTTCCTGCCCTTCAGAGCTTCGAACCTCTACCACGCCTTCACTATAACCTCCGCAAGATCCAACGGCCCTCGGATTCTCGTGACCTTCCTCGGAGAAATCCCGACTGTCAGTTCTTCTTGATGAAATCCCCGAAATGACGAGATGCTCCTCCACGGAACTCGTCACCCTGCACATGAAGTTTCAGCACTTGCTCGAACACCTCGATGCTCAGTCTCCTGGTGAAATCCTTCGACTTATTTCGAGGGCCCGTTCCTCCTGAACTTTGTCGACTTCAACCCCCTCAGGAAGAACTTCTTGCATGCACCCTTTGCGGCAAATCTTCAATCACGACTAAATGATGAAGTCTTTGATCCTGTGCACTCCTGCGGTAGAAATCATTCAACTCTTTGCTCAGAATCACAACTCTGAGTCTTCGTCTAGCCTGTGCACGCCTTGCATGGCTTCGGTGCCAAATCTGCACTTCAAAGAGATGAGAAAAAAATCTATCTCTAAGTAAACCCTGTAGTCACACACTCCTTGCGGACAAATTCAACTGCACACTTTTCAGGAGTCCTCTAGTTCACTTAGAGAAACAATTGAAACTCATTCACTCACCTTCTCAGACTTCAATTTAACCATGAAATCACATACACAGCATATAAAAGCAAATGCATGAAAAGAAGCAAACATTTATGATCATAATAACATCAATACACAAAGAATAACACAACCATGGAATTGAATCAAAGATTTTCCTATTAATTCAATGTCTGTACATGGAGGTTCTTCATACACTTCTCTGCGTGCTCTCCTCTTTTTATGCTTCTCAAGAATAATACAATGTACAAAGGAGGGTGTCTATATCCCGTTTCCCTCTCGAGCTCTAAAACTATCAAATCTATAATTAAATGTTCTATCTACTTTACATTAAATCTCTTAAATGCCTCAGCTACCTAAGGACGTGAGCTATCTGCTCAAGGTCCATTACAATATACAAAGTACGCTTCATTAACTCTCCACATTAATGTTTGGCGCAACCATTCCAAAGTGAAATTCAAAAAAAGAAATCCGCTGGCTTGTCCAGCTGTCCTCTGCTCTCGCGCTGGCTCGCTTGATGTGGGCGATGCTCCTGCATCATACTCCCTGGCTTGAAAAATTTCATGGGCTCCTGTCCATGAGCTCCTGCATGGTTTGTCTATTCTTCTGTATTTCAGTTTTTGTCTCCCAGCTGGCATATTCCATTGGGTGATTCTTCCACTTTACCAGGTACTCAAAATATTGTTTACGCCTGGTCTTTTTACCCACTCGCTTGCCCAGTATGCATTCCATCTGTGGCTTCTCTGCAACTGGCAATTTTTTTTCCCACTGGATCACTGGTCCCTCAGTTCCAACCTCTGCTTCTCCAACCCTTTATGGGTATAAATCCGAAACATTAAATATCAGAGATATCCCGATGCCATCTGGAAACTCAATTTCATAAGCATTCTCTCCGAATTTCTTCAAGACCCTGCATGGCCCGATTTTCTTCATTTTCAACTTGTTATATGTTCCCCTTGGAAACCTTTCCTTCCTCAAGTGTGCCAGTATAAGATTTCCAACTTCGAACTGAAGTTGTCTCTGATGCTGATCTACTCTGTGCTTATACTCCTAATTTGAGTCTATCAGTCACTGGTTCACCTTACTGTGAAGTTCCTGCATCGCTTCAGCGAACTCTTCTACACTAGCACTGCTAGTCGCAGTCTGTTCTGACTCCCTGAGCTCAAAAACTCCCCTCGATTATGTCCCATACACAATCTGAAATGGACTCTTGCTTGTACTTCGATTCACTGAATCATTGTACGCAAATTCTGCCTATGGCAACACATTGTCCCAGCTACCATGGTGCTCTGTCACAAAGCTCCTCAGTAAGTCTCCCAAACTCCTGTTGACCACCTCTATCTATCCATCCGTCTGCGGATGGTAAGCCGAACTAAAAGCTAAGTTATTCCCTAGATTTTTCCATAGTGTCCTCCAAAAATGACCTATGAATTTCATATCCCTGTCCGAGACTATGCTCCTCGGCAATCCATGAAGTCTGACAACTTCTTTGAAAAACAAGTTTGCGATGTGGGTCGCATCGCTGATATTTTGACACAGAATAAAATGTGCCATCTTCGAAAAACTGTCTACCACCACAAATATGGAATCAACCCCTCTCTGTGTCCTCAGCAGTCCCAAAACGAAATCCATGCTGATCGCCTCCCATGGCCCCTCCGGTATGGGTAATGGCTAATAAAAACCCGCGTTCTCCTTTTGACCCTTCGAATGCTGACAAATTTGACACCTGTCAACAAACCTCTTGACATTTGCTCGCATGCCTGGCCAAAAATATGATTCGCTCAACTTCGCAAATGTTTTGTCGTGGCCAAAATGCCATGCTAATCCACCATTATGCTTCTCCTTTAGCAGGTTCTCCCTCATGGAGCAATTCGGAATACATAATTGGTTGCCTCTGAACAACAGTCCATTCTGAATCATGTAATTCATCCATGGGCTTCTGTCTCTGAGAACTGGATTCTCAGTTGCTTCATACACTTCCCCGAAATCTGTATCTCCTGCATACATGTCCCTGAGATTTTCAAAACCCAAGGTCTTGACTCGGAACTCCTGCAGCAATAAACATTTCCTGCTCAAAGCATCAACCACTTTATTAGCAATCCCTGAAATGTGTTTAATCACAAACGTGAAATTCTGCATATACTCTACCCATTTTGCATGTTTCTGGTTCAACTTCTCCTGTTGACTCACAAACTGCAATGCATGATTATCACTATATAATACAAATTCCTTGGGTATTAAGTAATGCCTCCACTTCTTCAATGCCTGTATGATAGCATAAAATTCCTTATCATGCGTGGAGTACTTCAGTTTGGCTTCATCCAACTTCTCACTGAAATATGCAATCAGCCTGTCCTCCTGACTTAATACCGCTCCTATTGCATATCCACTGGCATCACATTTCACCTGAAATGTCTTCTGGAAATATGGCAACACTAACACTGGTTGCTCTGTGATCTTTTGCTTCAACAGATTGAAGCTCTTCTCAGCCTCTGTTGTCCAATGAAACATTTTATGCCATTTCTTCACCGTGTCCATCATCGCTGCGCTAATTCCACTAAAATTCCTGATGAACTTCCGGTAGAAAATAGCTAACCCGTGGAAACTCCTCACCTCAAAAATATTTCTCGGTGATGGCCAATTTTTTATTACTTCCACCTTACTTGGGTCCATTTTCAACTCATTGGCCGATATGAAAAAACCCAAATAAATGAGCTCTGTCTTCATGAATGAGGACTTCTTCATATTGCTCAACAACTTCTCCTGCTGTAGCTTTCTCATCACTATGGCTAAATGCTTCAGATGTTCAGACTTGGTCTTATTGAAGATCAGTATATCGTCCAGATATACGACAACAAATTTGCCGATGAACTCCTTCAAAAATTCATTCATCAGCCTCATGAATGTGCTTGGCGCGTTTGTCAAACCAAACGGCATGACCAGCCATTCGTACAAACCTTCATTTGTTTTGAATGTTGTCTTCCATTCATCACCTTCTCTCATGCGAATATGATGATATCCACTCTTGAGATCAATCTTTGAAAAGAAATTTGCCCCACTCAGGCAATCCATCAGATCATCCATTCTCGGCAGTGGAAATCTGTACCTGATGGTAATTTTATTGATCGCTCTGGAGTCTGTACACATCCTCTAGCCTCCATCCTTCTTCGGACTTAGCACTGTTGGAACAACACACAGACTCAGGCTTTCCCTGACCAATCCTTTATCCAACAATTCCTGGACTTGATTCTTGACCTCCTCACTCTCCTGCGGCGTCAACCTGTACGCGGCTTTATTTGGTAAACTTGCTCCTGGTATGAGGTCTATGTGATGACTCACACTTCTTATCGATGACAACGAATGAGGTAATTCTTCCACTATGATGTCAGCGAACTCTTCCATCAGTTCCTGGACTTCAACTGGTAAATCATCCATTCTTGTGCTAGTCAGAACAATTCTTGGTTTTCTGACTACAAAGAATTGTGGATCTTCATTCTTCTCCATCTCTGAAAGGAGTTCCTTCCCACTCATGAGAAGTATTGTGTTGCTTACTTCCGGTTTCACTTCTTTATCTGTTATCGGAAGAAATTTGTGTGTTCTCCCATCCTTCTCCAGAGTGTATGTGTTCATTCTCCCATCATGAACCACATTTCTGCCATATTGCCATGGTCTACCCAACAATACATGACATACATCCATGGGAATGACATCACACAAGATCTTATCCTTATATTCCCCCATCTTAAATTCAACTAAACATTGTTTAGTGACACTCACCTGATGTCCCTTCTGTAGCCACGAGACTTTATATGGGCTCAGGTGATCAATTGTCTCCAGCTCTAGTTTCTCCACCATCTCGGTTGAAACGAGATTGTCGGTGCTTCCACTGTCCACGATAACCTTGCACTTCCAGCCCTTGGTTTTGCATGTGGTTCTAAACAGTCTGGTCCTCTGAGTTGTGTCCTCCACCTCCTTCTCAGGTGTCAAAAGGACCTTGTGTACCATCAGTGACTTCCCACTTCCAGTGTCTTCATCCTCAACATCACGCCTATGCACCTCAGTGATGTGAGCTTCTCCTCCATCCTTCTTTTTCTCTAGACACTCGAATGACTTATGCCCATTATTTCCACATGTAAAACATGCGATTACTCCTCCTCTTCCTCTACCTCGACCTCTAGTACGAGGAAGTGTGTTTGCATCAGCATAATCTCCTCGTTGATCATTCTGTTGTCCTCTCGGGTCAACATATGGCTGCCTTTGTTGTGAGGTTCCACCTCTCTCAAACTTACCCTTAGGTATCCTCCACTCCTCCTTGGGTTTCTGATATTTCTCCTAGGCAACTGCCTTGCCTCTTGGCTGACTTCTGCCTCGCCCTCGCTGACCTTGCTTACGGCTCAACTTCTCTTTTGCTTTCAGAGCCATATGATAAGAATCCTC
>SNQJ01S0192671.1:0-15831 GCA_010110895.2 Picea sitchensis | reverse complement strand
ACTTAATTCTATTAACTTACTGATGCAACTAAAAAAGATTGATACACAAATACCAAACACTCCTATTTTTTTTTCAACTGTAGCCATCTTTTGCCCTACCGTTGCTCCTAGATTCGACCCCGGTTTCAATAAACGGTCATCGAGCTTCAGGAACATGGTAAAAAACACATGTACCTTTTTACACTATTGCCTTGTGGTCCTCAGTCACAGAATCAATGTTTTGTTTCAGGAACATGGTAGAAAACACAAGTACCTTTTTACACTATTGCCTTGTGATACTCATTCACAGAATCAATGTTTTGTTTCAGGAACATGGAAGAAAACACAAGTACCTTTTTACACTATTGCCTTGTGGTACTCATTCACAGAATCAATGTTTTGTTCAGCGGCAGTTCATTGTTTTTTTAATGTTTTGTTCAGCGGCAGTTCATTGTTTTTTTCTTACGATCAACACGAGGTGGACACGAAGCATCACGGATTCTGTAGCAGTTCTACTTGCTCTAATCTGTCGATTCAGCCTTTAATGTTTTTGATAGAGGAAACACGTACAGAGTTGCTACTGTTCCAGCAAGAAAAACTGCAAGTAGTTTAGGTTGGGACTAGGCTAACTCCAGAGCAAACATATTCGCTTTTCATACCAAAAAAAAATGGAGGTGAATCTGATCAGATTTTCAGGGTAACCTGAGTTTCACACTATCAAAGTTCCATGCATTAGAAAATCTACCAAAGCTCTGGATTAACCAAAAAGTTAAAAAGGCACCACTTAAAAGTTCCATGCATAAGATTGCTCCCGAGTTAATCTACACCTGTTGAATTGATAGCTGGTCATTCCTGCACCGACAGTTGTCCAACGGACGGTCGACCGCCACTATTTTTTTTAATAAGTTGTTGGCTGTGGAGTTTGATGGGACGTATTTCAGTTCTTTCATTTTCGCTCACTTTCTTAGATACTCACTGAATCAGAACTTGCGGAAATCTTTGGATTCGTTCTTCAAATCTCCATTTCATTGTTTTAAGTGAAATCGAGCACTACGAATCGTCAGAATATCTAGATGCTGTACATTCAGAGATTTAATGATACATTTATTATTTTTGTCAGAATATCTAGATGCTGTACATTTGGAGATTTAATGATGCATTTATTATTTTTAAGTACAGCAAATGCCATGCCATTTGATTGTTATTGATAACGTTAACAATTTTTCATACCAGCGATTGACACATAATGATTTTTTTTTAATTTTGCATATCCATACATTTTTAATGGGGTGGGCTAACTTATTAGCAATTTTATTGAGTTATTTTTAAGGTAAGTTTTTTTTGCCAATTTAAATCCAAAATTTTGATCATTTTTTGAGTATTTGGATTGGTTTAAAATGAGGTAAAATTTTTCTGGTGAAGTTCTAAAATGCATGGAACTTTAAGAATCATTTTTTGACCAATCCAAAATTTTGATTATTTTCTGAACATCTTAGTTGATTTAAAATGGGGCAAAACCCTTAAAGTAAAATTCTGAAATGCATAGAACTTTAGAACCATTTTCATTAAAACAAAATTTAATATTGCATTTTACTCTGAAAACTTGGAAAGAACAAAGACCAATCTGATTGCTATATTAACAAACAAAGACCAATCTGATTGCTATATTAACAAGTCCGCATAGCATATGCACAATACCTGCCGAGGAGATAAATATTAAAGGTAAATAACAAAGTAATATGAAGTTTAATAACTACTATGTGTAATGTAATAATTTTTTGACCGTATTGTGTTTTGCTAAATATTTAGAATTACGATCCTGATAATAACCATGAAAGTGACTTTTGGGTGTTGCGGTTTCCCCGCTGGCAGCTCAGGTGTGTAGGGTAGCACAACCAAGATTGTACCCAACCCCATAAATTATTTAATGTATCATAAACAAAGGTGTACGCAAGTTGATTCACATTAAAATTATTTCTTGATTCCAAGAATGGTGATCTACAGTTCAAATGAAAGCTATGTTCTCTGAAATCTCAACAATTGGTGTGCGACTCTTAGCCTCCACGTCTATGACGGGTTGCTTTGTGTTTTAACCCATAATTTGTTAGCTTTTAAATATATGTATATATGTTACACATATAAAATAACTAATTTTGTAATTTTAAATACATAAATATTTCCCTAAACTTTAATAGTCAAATTGTTACACAGAGAAAGTCCCTTATTCCATAAACAATAGCATCTCAAATTTAATATGTAGCTTGATCATATCTTTAAATAATGAGCACAATTAATCACCTTTTAATCTAAAATTCTACGCTGATGGCTAACAATTGAAGATGCTGGTATATTCTTAGTCGTCCTCCCAAATCAATGAATGTGATTTCCTCTTCATAACTTCCTTGTATTTTTTAATGCATCCCTTAACTTGTTTATTTTTTAACATTTACCTAATCATATTAAGAAATAACTGTAGCACTATATGATTGCCACGTTAAATGATTAAACTTTGAGATTATCACATTTGGATTTGCTCAGCTATAGACACTGATTTTCTGGTTGTGCGTTTCATTTTCTGGCTGTGCGTTTCATTTTCTGTTCCGGCCATTAACCTGCCAAAAGTAGCTTTGGCATCGCCTTTCAACGTTTATCAACCATAGTTTTGAGTGGTTGTGCTAGTGATATTGGTAGATAGAGTTAAATGAATAAAATTGATATATATATATATATATATATATATAGGGATGTGAATGGATAACCAACAATATACAACCATCTTGCAGTAGAGTATATATACACTGTAAAATTATTTAGATATATACACCAAAAAGATTATATATACACTGTCGAATTATTTAAATATATACATCAAGATATATCGGATGCTATATATATACCACTTGCAGCAGCAATCAATGCTGTATAACGGTGATATATATATGTATAGCGTGATGTATATTAATAGCGGTGATATATATAGAGAGGTAGGTGGAGCTGGATGGATAAAAATGTTAGATCGTCAGCGTCAAAACTCATTTAAAAATTAGGTTGAAAATTAAAAACAACCATGATGTACATTGTATATATACCTCTCAGTCATTGTGGAGGCATTAGCGTTCATGGCTGGAACGTTCAGCATGGAATACCTGCTCTCAACTAAATCCCTCCAATTTCGCTCATAGTTGTGAATACCGGTGTTAACTGAATTCGGACCATTCTATGAGAGTTTTGAATATGACGGCAGTGGTAACCTTCTAATTCGTTGTAGTGGACACTATCCTCGCAATTCTGGCGGATATGCATGTCCTCTACTCTCCGTAGCAGTGGTTATGTTAGTCCCGCTTTTAGTCACGATAAGCAAACAACTTTTAGAGCTGAGCCGAGAGAAAAAAACAGAGTTACAGTCACATTCTGGGGATATTCAAACATCAAATTTGAGGTACGCCAAAACGTTTCTGTTACGGTGATTTTCAAGCTATAACTGTTAATTTGTCTCCGCTCTTTTGAATTTGTCCCGGTTCTTTAAAACGTTATATTGAATTTGTCTAAGCTCTTGATACCATACTTCATTGTTTTAGCATGTATTTGATAGAGAAACAGGCGAAATAGCTGTAACCAATAAAACTAGATTTAGTGTTGTTTTTTTTTTATTGCAGTGTATAAAACCAGATTTAGATTGATGCCAGGATATTCCTCTTATTAATGTGAAGTTATTGTTTATTTGTTTGAATAATGCTTATAATAGAATTGGTTAGTTATTGGTTTGGATTTGTTGGAGGTTGTTGAGAAATTCTTTCAACCTTTCTCTATGTTTAAAATAAGTTGAATCTGAATCGAACTATATAATTATGTTGTAATTGTGCAAAAAAATAATGTAAGAGAAATTATTATTTATGTGTATAATTCTGTGCTATGGCTACTCCCTCCAATTTTATCAATCTAATCATGCAAAGCACCCAAGGCTATGAGGCTTTTGCATATTTTGTTAATGTCTAAGAGGAGGAGATGGTGCTTGTGATTTTCAGATTCTATCAGTTTTCTTGCCATCATATGTGATCAATTCAAGGGACATGTTCTGTTGATAGGAAATAAATGGAAAGGTGTTGCTCAAGCATTACTAAGCTGACTTGTGGAGTGCTAGAGTCATTTTCTACTTTTTATTAAATATGTAGATATTTTTTTAATATAAGTATAAGTATTGTTTGTGTAAAATTGTATTATGAAAAATCAATTATATACCATAGAGTAGCTTGATTTAAATTGGTGGTTTTTTCGGTGTCATAGAATAAATCATTAATTTGATTATGCTTACATTTTGTATGGGACTTGTTGTACTTTGGTGCTTCGATAGCATCACTTATAGGGTATTCTTGTGCATATTGTTGTAAATATGTTTAAAGAAAGTTATTTTTGTGTATATTGTTGTAGATATGTTTAAAGAAGCTTAGTTGTATGATTGACTGCTGAAAATATTCAGTAATTAGATCGCTATCCTATATAATTGTTGAAATTTTCTCTTCGGGAGAATTCCACATATGGTAGTGTATCCATAGGATAATTCAGTATCGAGATTGTCCTTAGGAGGTCGAGAAGAGTCAATTCTTCAAATTCGTCAATGATGGTAGAAGGGTTGTTGTCTTAAAAGAGTTGAAAGGGAAGCTCGAAGTTGTGGAGAACACGGAGTGATGATGAAAACCATATCAAGACAAATATCTATGTTGAAATTTGAGTATTGTAATTAAGATATAATGTTTGTAATGTAAGCATTATGGGAGGGTGTTAGAATAATGTTTACAATAAAATTGGTTAGCTATTGGTTTGGATTTGTTGGAGGTTGTTGAGAGATTCTCTCAACCTCTCTCTATGTTTAGAATAAATTGGATCTGAATCCAACTATATAATTGTGTTGTAATTGTGCACAAAGATAATGTAATAGAAATTATTATTTGTGTTGATAATCATGTGCTATGGCTCTCCCTCAAATTTTATCATTATTGTAACGTGTGATTAATGTAAATTTATTATTTATTGTAATGTGTGAAATCATTTCAGGGAATATAAATCGGTATTATTCCTCCACGATGTACCATTCGGTTGTTCTATTTAAGCCTGCTCATTTTCAACCGCTAGGGAAAAAGAGAAGCACTTCTATATAGAAAAGATGTGCACCTTGTTTGTACATGTGTAAACGAGTTATATGGTACTCTCTTTTGGCAAAAAATAGTGTGAGAGATATATATCGTTCAATAAGTTTGTCTTAAATGTTGTTGCATTTTTTTCTTTTATGAGTGATAACATCCTCATTTAGCTCAATCAAATTGAGAGAAACTTGTTGCAAAGTGTTCATTGTACAAGTGGAACTTTTAACAAGACACAACTTTGAATATATTGTGGTAATCCTTGCATTAAAGATCCTATCACTCTTTATTTTAATCTTCTCAGTTCCATATGAAGTTGCTCTTTTTGTTAGATGTAGCATTTAGATCTATACAATCTGTTATAAATCTTGTTGATAAAATCAACTCTCGACATCAAATTCATTTCATATACAAAGGTTACAAGCAATATTGGTTGGGTGTGTCCCTTTCAACAAATTTTGACAGTGTTCATTGTACCCACCTCGGGATAGCAACTACCTCTAGAAAACACCTTACTTTCATCATGTTAGGAGATGGGAAGACAAGTTGTCTCTATGGATAAGGGCTAAGTGATGCGGACAATGATGGTTTTCTCTGCAACAACGCTTTGTGTTCTTTTTACTTCATAAATTTAGGTCATATACTGATTGTGTATTCCAACTTTACATTTTCTAAAGTATGCCTTAGGAGTACTAAGATAACTTTGGCAACTCTTTCAATTATGGCATCATGGAAGATGCAAGGTTTCAACTTAGTACAACAATAGGGTTTGAAAAAAAACATAATTGTCTCGTTAACTTGGCTTTGGCATAAACCATGGCCCGAGGGTTAAGAGTTTAAATTTGTATAGATTCACATTTACGTGCTTTCTTCATCGTTAAACAACCAATACTCAAGTAAAATTATAATATGATGTTAATACAAAATTCTAAAGTATACACATTGTCCATACCTTGGGAAAAACCTCATGGATCCAACTTTGGAGTCTATGGTGATCCAACAACCCAAGAGTGCTCTAAGAACAAAGGAAGAGGTATATACCTTGTATGCAAACCTTTTGAAAGCAAATATGAGAAATTGGCAATTCCAGGCTCAAAGTAGATTGAACAATTACCAAATAGTATTCTGTATAGTACTCAAAAAATATTGTTTTTAAATGTAAAGGGCATTCTCCATGTGTCTCACAGTAGCAAGACTTCAAATGGACACGGATATGAGAATGGAAACAATTATTTGAAAGGGTTAAGCATGTGGACGTTGGTCTTCGAAATTGTGACTAGAAATGGACAACCAAAAACGTAATGGACTTGAAAATAGGTAAAAGAGGAACCAATGAGTACACCTAAAATTTGGTGAAGGACATAAATGTTGACCTATATTATTGGTAGAATGTTTAGGGAAGAGACCTTACAAATGTGAAAGGACGCGAAGATCTCATAGTTTATGATAGAGGGATTCCAAGCAACTTAATAAAGGGTGAAGTAAGATAAGGATATACAAAAGTGGTAAGGACAAACCAAGAAGGTCACAAGTGAGGATAGCTATTTGAAACGAATGAGGATGTAATAATCAATGGTAGTCCAAATACAATGGTAGACAAAGAAGAAGTATGTAGGAGGTCGTCAAATACAAGACAAGTGGCAAGTACCAATAATGGAAATGGACGCAGGGCACTAAAATTTTCAAAAGGAAATATGAAGGACTCTGATCATTCAAAAGAGCCACGAAAACAAGCTTGGGTTGAAGACTTGCACTAAAGAGAGCACCTAACAAAATTGGGCACTACATGCTCTAGATGAAGAATTGCATTATTTTGAAAGAACTTGAGTGCACTATTTCAGATTGAGGACTTTGCAAAGGACATTGGACACAATGACATAAAGAGATCAACGGGAATTCTAAGGTCAGTTGAATGTTGCATGGGATTTTAGCCTCCAAGTGTTGAGATAGTATTTAATTGATTAGTTTAGTTATTTTTTTATTATAAACAATGAACACTCGGCAAAGGTTAAATTCACAATTTCTCGCTTAGTGAATTAGAGATGATGGAATGTGATTTCACAAATAAGTGTTGAGATGGTATTTAATTGACCATCTAACCTCTTAAAGTGAGAGCCCATTGCCGAAAATGAAATCGATTGAGCCTTCGATGTAACAATGTTTGAAGTAATGTTATCCAAGGTGGAATTACAATGTTTCCTGCGCACCCAAAAATCTACAACCTAGAAAAGCTATTGTATCTTTCGATACTTTGAATGCCAAAACTTGCTTTCCAGATTCTACAGAAGGAGGAGTAGGGGTTGTGTTCTGCATTATTCTAAGCACTATATATTTAAATCATATAGGATATTTTATAGTAGCAAAAAACATTCCATAAACCCCCAAGACCACAAGATAATCTTATTCCATCATTGTTGTACCTACAAAAAAACACAATTCCTAGCCTAGCACAGAGTAAAAAGTAAAGGTCGAACAAGAAGCAATACTCATTATCCAGCAAAGATTAAAATGTAAAAAAGGTGTGAGAGATTAAAACCTTGAAAGTTAAGTTTTTGGCAATGAAATAAGGAGAATTGACAACAACCGTGGCAGATAAGTAAGTGTCCATGGGGTGGCTATTGGATCCTGGATTCCCAGCGTTGTCTCCCCATTGGATCATTGTCTTTTCTACCCCTGCGCCCTAAAATGTTATGATTTCCTTCGTTGGGGGGTGCTCACTTTCTCCCTCCATATAGAAGCTTATATTGTCAATGTGTTAAAGTAAATTAATCATGTATACACCTGGATTGATAATAATCACGACACGGAGCAAGTTGAATAGAGGCAAGGCATTGACTTCCTTCTACATAGACGTCTAATCCCCCACATCTAGTTTTTTGTGGACTGTAACATAGAATGTGGGAAGGAGATTATTCTTTGTTGTCTTGAATATGGAATGCTTCAAGCCGCCCATTTGTATCACCCACTTCATGAATTCCCTCTCTATCATATTGGATTTAGTGGCATTCATGGGAAAAGGCATTGCAGGGTTAGTCTTTCTGGTATGACCCTTCGCTATGTCCATAATATTCATCATGCCTCCTATCACCACTAGAATGAAAAAAATCTTGCCATATTCATTATTGTCTAATTTTTCCTTTCAGCCACTCCATTCTGTTGTGGAGTATACCTGGTTGTTGTTTGCATGACAATGCCTTGAGATTTGCAGAAATTTGCAAATTCTCTGGAGTTGTATTCTCCTCCTCCATCTCACCCGAGTGCTTTGATATATTTGCCACTCTGTTTTTAAGCTTATGCCTTGAATTCTTTGAATTTTGCAAAAGTTTTAGACTTGTGTCTGAGAAAATAGATCCGTATTTTTCTGCTGAAATCATCAATAAACGTTAGAAAATAAAAGCTACCACATATGGACTCTATTTGCATTGGTCCACATAGGTCAGTGTGAACAAGTTCAAGATGTTGTTTGGCTTGATTGGAAGACTGTGGAAAACTAGTTCTCTTATGTTTTCTAAGTATGCATGACTCACATGGGGGAATTTGCTCTTTAAATATAGGAAGACCTTTGACCATGTAGTTCTTCTGAAGAAGACTTAGACTCTGAAAGGGTAGATGTCCAAATCTTGTATGTCAAACCATAGTTTCATTCAGGGTTGATGCACTTTGTGCATATGGTTGAATCAGATTTGCAGCTATGAGGGTAAGGGGAAACATCCTATTCAGAGTCATATGGATTTCAGAAATCAATTTTCTATTGGGGTTTTTGTCATATATTTTGCAAGATGCTCCCTCAAAAAGTACCTTATAGCCATGTTCAATGAGTCGTCCTACACTTAACAAATTATGTTTCAGATCTGGAACATGATAGACATTGTTTATGTCTTTCTTGACATTTTGTTTAGTAAGTATAGGAACAGTTCCTTTTCCTTGAACTTTGACTAAGTAATCATTTCCAAGTGTAATATCAGATGAGATTGAAGAATCAATGCATGAAAGTAATTCTTTGTTACCTGTCATGTGATTGCTTCATCCACTGTCCAGCAACCAGAGATCTTTAGGTTGTTCTTCAGTCTTGTGGCATGAGAGAAACATACCTCTTGAGGTTTCTCCCATATGATTTGACACATGTGCTCTGCCTGAGAGTTGATCTGCTTGCTTCTTCTTGCATTCAGATTCATAGTTCCCATACTTTTTGCAGTAATAGCATTGCATGCTTGTTTTGTCATTTGATCTTCTCCCTCTACCTCTTTGAGGCTGGAAATTCTGATGTTGATTTTGTTGATGTTGACATTGACCTTGAAAATTTTGATTCGGATACTGTTGTCTGTTACCTCCATTGGAGGGAGGGTTACTTTGATTTCTCCCTCTTCCTTGGTGACCTCTGCTTATTCCTCTGCCTCTCCCTCTGCTGAAGGAGAATTGATTTTTGAAAGCATTGGAGATTGACTCATCTGTGAGATACAGTCTAGTCCCATGTTTAACCAGAGAACCAATTAATTCATCTGTTGAAAAACTTGACAGATCCTTGGATTCAAGGATTGTTGTTATAACCATTTCGAATTTCTTGGGTAAACTTATGAGGACTTTCTCAACAATGCGTTGATCAGTGATGGCTTCGCTAGTCAATCTGATCTGGTTCACGATTCCCATGACTCTGGTCATGAACTGATCCACACTTTCAGACTCTGTCATCCTTAGAGTCTCGAATTGCATCCTCAGGTTCTGTAGTTTAACTATTTTGACCCTGTCATTTCCTTGATAGGAAGATTTAAGGGTGTCCGAGGCCTGTTTTGAAGTACCAGCGCCTGTGATTTTTGAAAAAATCGAGTCATCCACAGAATTTTGAATCCAAAATTTAGCTTTATTTTCTTTGTTTCTCTAAGTTGCCTGAGCAAATTTCTGTTGGTTTGTCATGGCATCAAGGTCTGCTAGATCTGGTTCCACATATCCATGATCCACTGGATCCCAACACTCTTGTGCTTGCAAGAACGATCTCATTCGAGGAGACAAGAACTCATAGTTCTTTCCAAGAAGAATCAGACCCTGAGTTGGTCCTAAAGTGCTAGACGACGCCATATTTAAAGAATTTAACAAAACAGAAAAAAAATCTTATTTACGTGTTTCCTACGTGTAAAACCAAGTCTGCTGCTTTCTTGCAGTGATTTCAGAACTCAACGATTCGAGATTTCGCTAGTTTTGACTTCGCGAGTTTTGGCTTCGCTATTTTGACTTCAGAGCTTCGTTATACGAGTCCTCCGGTCTCCTGTCTTTCCAACTTCCGATTGCCGAAATGTCGATTGCCGATTGCCGAAGAGAACTTATCGACCTTGAATTGGCCCTTAGTCTCTGTTCAATGTGACCACGCGCCTAAATGTTAAAGCGCTGCTAGCTTTTCGCGAATCAAGGAGTCGCGATGCCTTCATCGGTTATTTGTCTCTCAATTTGCCGAAATCCAAAATATGCTGGCCTAACGCCTTTTCGGGATTTTGCGTTTCAAAACTTCGGTGGTTTTGCTGCGATGATCCTGGGTCCTTCGGACTCCCGGTATGTGAAATGCCGANCCGATTGCCGAAATGTCGATTGCCGATTGCCGAAGAGAACTTATCGACCTTGAATTGGCCCTTAGTCTCTGTTCAATGTGACCACGCGCCTAAATGTTAAAGCGCTGCTAGCTTTTCGCGAATCAAGGAGTCGCGATGCCTTCGTCGGTTATTTGTCTCTCAATTTGCCGAAATCCAAAATATGCTGGCCTAACGCCTTTTCGGGATTTTGCGTTTCAAAACTTCGGTGGTTTTGCTGCGATGATCCTGGGTCCTTCGGACTCCCGGTATGTGAAATGCCGAAATTTCACCTTTGGACAATTCAACGGTCCAGATCTTCCAGTGATCTGACGGTCCAGATCGCTTCGGGATTTCGCAATTCGTTATTTCACGAGTTTAGAACTTTTGTCCCAGAGTTTCCGAAATCGTGAACTCCGAGATGCCGATTTCCTCGATATCCAACACATGTCCGAATGGATGGACAGTTGTGATCATTTCAGGATATCGGGAGTTTCACCATGGAATTTCCCGACCTTTTGTCAACAAGACCTGCGATATCCCAAACTCTGAAATGCCTAAATGTTGATGGCGCTTGGATCTGCTGCCACCTATCCTCTGAGATGGACGACTCACAATCTTTCTCGATCCAACGGTCCATAATGACTCGAAATTTCGCGATTTGCGAATTCTCACGTCAGTCTTCTGACCTTTACACCTTGCGAGTCAGCGAAATGTTGAGATCTTGCCATGTGTCCGTTAATGGACGGTCCAGATGATTTTGTGACTTTGCAAGTCAAAATTTCTCCTGTGGGCTCGAGAGGACTAAACCTCGTGCACTTTCTCACTGATCTAATGGCTGTCGATCCTCTGCGCAAGATCTAATGGCTGAAATTATTTCGCCTTTTCCGTGCTCTCCTCGTCCCTTCTGAACTAGATTTCTGCCTTGGATTTGTTTGCAGGTCGTATCTTACAGCTGCGATGGCTATTATTTGCTCCTTCGATGTGTTCTTTATGGATTTCGCAAAGATTGACCGATCTTTCACCGATTTGCAAAGATTTGACGAGATCTTTAAAGGTTTGTTCTCTGCAATGGTCTTTGATAGATTTGAGAGAATTCCTGCAATTCTTTAAATGCCTCTTCTTTCTATAACAATCCTTCATGAATTTGAACAAATATCCGTGAAATCTTCAACGTTTCTGCCTTCTAAAGGTTTTCTTCGTGAATCTTTGATGAATTTTGAAAATTGTACAAGAAACTTTATTGTTTCTCCATCTGCAGTCTCCACTTCCTTCTCGTGTTTATGCTCCTCGAAAAATTTGAGCGTAGTACGCTCTATGACGTCAGCGAGCTCCCTACGACGATCTTTTGAGAGTATGAACGAACAACTTTCCAAGCTTTGTGAAAAGTCTGTGAAGCATTCTCTCGTGATCTCTGTAAGCTCTTTTCTGTGAGGATCCTGTTGCTCTCTAGCATGTGTGAAGATGCTTACTACTGAAGCTCTGATACCATGATAAATTGTGAAGCAAGAAATGCAGAGAGAAAGAATAGAACATAAAACAATATATTAGAATATAAGTAGAAGAGTACAAAGCGAGTACATGAAGAAGATATCTAGAAAGGGGAAATAGCTGAGCTAAATAGGCTCAAGAAAAACAAAAATAGAAAGTACAATTGGCCAGGACAGCTGGCAGTGTACAGTCAGCCTGTTGACATTACATTATATTTAATAAGATCAAGGTCATAAAAGAGTTATTATAAGTTCAATTGGTTACATCAAAGATCAAAACCCACCCATGAACATAATCATGTTCATTCGAAATTAAAAGACGAATACATAAATAATAAAGATAAACGACAAACCCATGCATCATCAGAGTCGAGGTATTCATAAAAGATCAATGAACTTCACTTATATTTACGTACAAGTATCAATCAACATAGGACGTAGGCCCTGCAAGTGACTTGAGCTCCAAGCAAAGAAAAAAATTATGATTTTGATGTATACTTACAAAACCCTTGAAATGTTGCCCGTAATTCATGGAGCCAACGCCTGCAATAAAACCAATGCAGAGGTGGCGGAAGTGGCCCTTCCAAGGAGACAAATACTGCAGGAGGCGGTGAGCATGGCAAGATGAATCACTTTAGCGAAAGTTGTTCTATCTTTTGAGGGCATGGAGTATTGATGTGGCCATGGACGCAAATAACAGAAGCCTAGCCATCCTTCCTTGTGCACTTCCATCATAATAATCTCTGGATTGTTTATTCCATATTCACAACTTTCTCACATTCTGTGTTGTAAATTAATTAATATATATATACACAAAATAAATAATTAAGCCGAAAGACATATACCTATTGGAGATGGGCACAATTAATCACCTTTTAATCTAAAATTCTAATGTGATGGCTAACAATTGAAGATGCTCGCATATTCTTATTCGTCCTCCCAAATCAATGAATGTGATTTACTCTTCATAACTTCCTTGTATTTTTGAATGCATCAGTTAACCTATTTATTTTTTAGCATTTACCTAATCATATTAAGAAATTAATGTACCACCATATGATTGCCACTTTTAACTGATTAACCTTTAGAATTACCACATTTGAAATTAACTTTTAACCTTTGGAATTACCACATTTGAAATTAACTTTTAGATTTCCTCAACTCTATGTGCTTTTCAGCTGTCAGAAAAATTTTGCAGCTGTCCTGGTTAATATATACAAACAAAAATATATGAAAAACTTTATCTAAGTGAAAAACATTGTATTATAAAATAATTTTTAAGACTCAGAAACATGAACACCTAGCACGGTGGTCAGTTAACAGGCAAGTGATATCTTTCATTTCCCGTCAAGTTTTCCATTTGTTTCATGTCCATCCACCTTTCGAAATGCAAGTTGCATCTTTCTGTTCGCATGCCACTTGAAGCCAAAAACCCATGTCGTCTTCCATCTCTGCAAATTTTGGCAAAATTAAGTAATTAACGCTCTTGCAATAGAATCTTGTCAGAGAAGAGATCTTTCAACTTCTTATGTGGAGGGAGGATAGATCCACAGTAAGGTATATACTTGACATCTAAAAATACTTTATTTTTTTTGTATTGTTAAAAAAATTGTGTGTTTGCAGGTTTAGTTTGGTGAACTGCAGGTGGTTGACCGTAATTTGACATCCGAAACCACGATATTTTTCTCTACGTTATAATAAAGATTGTAAATTTATTGCTTTGGTATGATGAACTCTACCTTCTCATCTAGTTGGTGTGTGTGATAGAAAGTTTATGTATATGTTTTTTGCCAAATTATTGGGTGGATCTAAGGAATCGAGTGTTGCGCTTCTGTTCAGGGAATATCATGTATACACTATACATAATTTTTCTTTCATCGTGGGGATTCCAAGTAGTTAATAAGAGCGTTAAACTCAACCATTATATTCTACTCATTATGGAGTCTTATGGTCAGTTTTAGGTATTATCTCTTTCTGGTTTTGTCCCGCGATACTGTCTTCTTTTGGTCTTTCAGTATCCTCCACTAACTGCTATAAACACAACATTGTCTGCAATGGTTTTATATTATCCCACGACATAAATATTCGAGTTATGTTTATGAGGATGGAAGATTCCCGCTTGCATTTTAAAGAGAATACACATAATTATTTGAAAATAACTCACCAATCCATGCAAATCTCCAAGTTTGGCAGAAGGAGCGTTGGCCTTTCAGAAGGGTGTTCACTTAAAAGGATGGAGGGTGTGCCCTAATGCCCAACAATAAGGAAAGTCACACTTTATGCCGAGCAATTGCCCCGTTTCTCTCGTCAGAAAGCATCAAAGTCAGTTGTGAGTACCCAAGATCTGTTCCTCAACACTCAATAGGGACGAATAAGGAGGAAATCCTAAAAAACAACCTATAATAATTCGCAATGTCCGGTGGATCAACAAGTAGCCTATAGCGAGCGCCCCGTCTTGAGACAGAAGCACAGAAACATGCATGCCCGTTGTGCTTGCTCGAATTAGACACCACCCTTCCATTGAGCCATGGATTGAAGATGAGATTAGGAAAGTAGGATCATATCTTACCGCTCTACCTTGTTTGTTGACCGGACCTATCATAGGCTATATGTTGATAGGTGAACCCACCGCAATGATGTAGTGTCTTGAGAAGGTGGCATAAAAAATTAAGGCAAGCGAGAACCTAAAAAAACCAATGATATAATTTCATTTTGAAAATTAATTGACAATTAAAATTTCAACACACCAAGAGAATTATTTCATATTAATAACATTTCAACCCATCAAAAATTCGATAAAAAACATAAAATATTTTTTGAAAAAAAATAAAATATTTTTTGAAAAAAAATAAAATAATAAATATATTAAAAAGACTTAGACAACATATTTTCAAAATACTACAAAATACACCTACTATTACAACACAATGTACCAAGCAAATGCTATAATCCCTAGCGGGGAGGCAGGGACTAATAATGATACTATTAGCCCTACAAACATTGTTGCTTTTTATCTTAAGAAACCGCAACCCTCAAATGCAGCTCGAGGGCTTCCTGAGTTTCCTTGGTTTAGCTTACTGCAATATTTATAAAAGGTTATCGTTTGTTTGGACCACCCTGCTCATTTCCCTACATAGACGTTGTAGTTTGAACTCCATAGCTAGTAGACCGTCATTGTGAAAGAAATTTTGCCATTCTCTGAAATGTCGTATGAAGTGGTGGCTTATCAGTTTCAGACTATTAACAATATGGAAATTATAGCCTTGTTTATATATGTGTGTGGGCCATTGCGTTTTTGTGACTACAGTTAGAGGAGAATATTGAATAAGTCTTTTCCCTGTTCCTGCAGTGTGAATGAGGGTCGATACAATACTGGTTATTCGGTATGTAGTTGGGAGGTGCGGAATAACTGTAGTATTGACAGAATTCAAGAGAGCAGCCATCACACGAAAATAACACACAAACACATATTGTATTATCTCCTTGAAGCACAACACAGTACACATATATATAGTTGGATTCAGAGCCAACTGATTCCACTTATGGAGGGAGAGGTTGAGAGAATATCTCAACAACTCCTACAAATCTTCAACCAACCCAATCTAGTCTTCTAAACTAAGCATTATTCCAACACCCTCCCTTAATGCTTACTTTACAAATTACAATACT
>SNQJ01S0192670.1:0-17841 GCA_010110895.2 Picea sitchensis | reverse complement strand
ATTGGCTCATTACCCCTTAATTGGGGCATATTAGATTAGTAATGTTATTTTATTTATGTTGGCTTTAGGCCATTAGTTGTAATTATACCTCCTAGTCTCCTATATATACCAAAGAGACATTTTCATTTTGAATCATCTTGTACTTGAACATTTAAGTGGGGTAAAAGGAGATTGCCCCCTCGAAGAGGCTTATTATCTGAAATTCTCTCTTTTTCAAGGCGTTGAGTACTTTTTCTGAGGATTTTCTATGCTATATTGATATTTTGTTCTTAACACCTAGTCAAATCGGTCAAAGGTGGGCAAAGTTGAGAGAAACCGTTGACAAACCTCTTATAATAGTAGTAGATGCAAAGAAACCCTTTTAATTCGGTGAGTGTCTTAGGTGTCGGCCAATCAAGTATATCATGTATCTTCTCTTGGTGTACATGTACCCCTTCCACCCCAATGATGCATCCCAAATAGAGTATCGTTGTCATTCCAAATTAAAATTTTGATTCTTTAGCATATAGAGATTGTATTTCCATGATTGCTAAAATATGTTCAACATGTTGCAGATGCTCCTCCCATGTTTTGTTGTAGATCAACAAGTCATCAAATAAGAACAAGAGGAACTTCCTTAATTTCTTGTTAATGACATGATTCTTTCTTGATTTAAAGGTGGATGGTGCATTATTTATCCCAAAGGGCATTACCAAGAACTCATAGTGATCATAGTGACATCTAAAAGCGATCTTGGGTACATCTTACTCCCTCATTTTTACTTGATGATAGCCAGAGCGCAAGTCAATATTTGTGAAGTATACAACCCGATGAATCTCATCCAATAGCTTATCAATCCTATGGATGGGGTATCATTTCTTGATCGTCTTCTTATTCAATTCCATGTAATCAATGCACATGTGAATCATCCCATTCTTCTTTTTCATTAACACCGGTGAAGATGCAAAGGGATTGAAACTTGGCCAAATGTGGCCCATATCTAGTAGTTCTTTGATAGCCTTCTTTGGGTGCCTGTAAGTAGTGGTGATGACAGGTTTCACTCCCTCTTCCAATTCTATGATGTTCTCAAACCCCCTATTTGGTGGTGCTCTTGGTGGAATTGGTTCAAAGACCTTGTTGTGCCTGTCAATGTTTCTCTGAATCTCTGGAGAGTAATGAGTATCACCTTTCTTATCCACCCAAACCGATATTCTACTTTCTGATCCATACACAATGTCCTCCCTCCTGAAGATGGCCTCCATGTGCTTTTTGGTCACCACTCTAGGTGTGTTTCCTGTCATACCCCTGCGTAGCACCTTTTTCCCATTTTCCTCCATGAAATACATCTCCATGGTATTGTAGTTGGAAGTGATTGGCCCCAACGTACTAAGCCACTTAACTCCAAGGATGATGTTAGTGTCTAGAAGATCCATTACATAGAAATCTTGTGCCAAAATATACCTACCCAATGTAACCTTCATTCCTGGAATATACATGTCGCAAGGCATAGTGCGCCCCCCTGCTACCTCCACGTGAAAACCTTCAAATTCAATAGAAGGTATATGTATTCTTTGAAGTAGGGATGAATCAATGAATTTATGTGGAGCACCCCCATCAATGAGAACTGAAACTTTCTTCCCCTATAGCACTCCTCTCATCATGAAGGTGTTTAATTTGGGTACCCCACTGATTGATGCTATTGCTACCTTCTTATCTTTTGTAAGGTCATGACCTGCATCTCCCTCATGTGCATTTTCTGTGGGATCTTCCTCCATTTTCTATAGATGGCCAAAATCTTCCTCCTCATCATCATCAAAAATCACTTCAATGTAGTGAGCCTTTCCTTTACCCATGCATTTGTGTGTTGGATCCCAAGGATCTTTGCATGTAAATCACAATTGTTTCCTTCTAAATTCCCTCCTAGTAGTTTCATCCATTCTACCTCTTCCTCGGTCAAACCCCCTTTGGTCTCTTCCCCCTTGGTTCATGGGGGGTATTTAGTCTCTTCCCCCTGGGTTTAGAGGAGGTCTAAGGGTAAATTTAGTTTTCGTTGTTGATCCCAAGTCCCTAGTCTTCCATATAGCATCTTGTAAATTGGTAGGCTTAAAATCCTCGACCCAAACCCTTGAGGGATCCATCAACCCCTTTGTTAAGAGAATCATTAGTCTCACTTGAGACACATCTTGCACCATAACTTCTATCCTCTGAAAATCCTCTATATATGCCTCTAGTGAACCTGTCTACCTGAGCTGGGTGAGTTCCCTAAAATGTAGTTCTGGATCCCCCTAGTTAAACCTGTCAATAAGACTCTGGGTGTACTCTGTGTAAGAAGTAATCTGATTATGGCCTGTTGTAGTTAACCCATGGTACCACCAGTCATGAGATTTTCCCTCCAAGTAAATGGTGGAAAACTTGATGGCATCCATCTCTCTCATTGGGTTAAGTTGTAAGTAGGTATCAAGATTCTGCACCCAAGATTGCGCAGTCACCTTGGAAGAACCATCAAAGTATAGGATCTCCATCTTTCCTTCCCTATGCTCCAATTCATAGTTGTTTTAGTGATACTGTTTGGGCATACCCCTGAATTTGATCCCACAATATTGGTCCAGTGTGAATTTTATTTTGAATACTACACTCAATGATTCATATTCCTTGGCATATTGCTCAAAATTGTCCTCAATCTCATCATGGTGGTTGTGTTGTGGTTGGTTAACTAGAAATGTAGGTAGGTAGGGTCTAGGGGTAGTTATACTCTATGTTAACCCCTTAGAATCCCCTCCTCCAAAACTCTGCCCCTCAGTGTGGTAGTGAAAGATCTACTCCTTATGAGGTCTAGTTTCCCCATGAGAACCACTGGATTCTTTGTTTGCATAGATTTCTGGCCCCTTTCCTGCATGGGTCATTTGACTTGGAAGGGCACATTCATAAGCATTGCTCCAATGCCCTCCCCTAAGGAATCACACTCCACTGTAAAGGGTTGTATGAAATGTTGCAAAGCTAGTACCGAACAAGTCCTCATTACCTTATTCATCTTGTCAAACTTCAAATGTGCTTCTGGAATCCACTTGAATACGCCCTTCCTAGTCAAATAGTTCAAAGGTGTTCAAAGTTGAGAGAAACCTTTGACAAACCTCCTGTAATAGCAGCAGATTCCAAGAAATCCTTTTAATTCAGTGAGTGTCTTAGGTGTCGGCCAATCAAGTATAGCATGTATCCTCTCTTGGTGTACTTGTAACCCTTTCACCCCAATGATGTGTCCCAAATAGAGTACCTATGCCATTCTAAGTTCACATTTTGATTCTTTAGCATATAGATATTGTCTTTCCATTATGGCTAAAATATGTTCAACATGTTGCAGATGTTGCTCCCATGTTTTGTTGTAGATCAACAAGTCATCAAAGAAGACCAAGAAGAAATTCCTTAATTTCTTATTAAAGACATGATTCATGCACGATTGGAAGGTGGATGGCCTATTAGTTATCCCAAAGGGAATTACCAAGAACTCATAGTGACCATAGTGACATCTGAAAGCAGTTTTGGGTACATCTTTCTCCCTCATTTGTATCTGATGATAGCCAAAGCGCAAGTCAATCTTTGTGAAGTATACAACCCCATGAAGCTCATCCAATAGCTCATCAATCCTAGGGATGGGGTATCAGTTCTTGACCGTCTTCTTATTCAATTCCATGTAATCAATGCACATGCGCAAGGTCCCATCCTTGTTTTTCACTAACACCACTAAAGATGCAAATGTAATGGAACTTGGCCTAATGTGGCCCATATCTAGCATTTGTTTGATAACCTTCTCAATATCATCTTTATACTTCTTTGGGTGCATGTAAGGAGTGGTGATGACAGGTTTTTCTCCCTCTTCCAATTCTATGATGTGCTCAAACCCACTATCTGGTGGTGCTCCTGGTGGAATGGGTTCAAAGACCTTGTTTTGCATGTCAATGATTCTCTGAATCTTTGGAGAGTAATGAGTATCCCATTTCTTATCCACCCAAACCAATATTTTACATTATGTTTCATACATAATGTCCTCCCTCTTAAAGATGGCCTCCATGAGCTTTGATGTCATGACTCTAGGTGTGTTTCCTATCATACCCATGAGTATCACCTTTTTCCCATTTTCCTCCATGAAAGACATCTCCATGGTATTATAGTTGGTAGTGATTGGCCCCAACGTACTAAGCCACTAAAATCCAACGATGATGTTAGTGTCTGTAAGATCCATTACATGGAAATATTGTGACAAATCATGCATGCCCAATGTAAGCTTCATTCTTGGAATATACTTGTCACAAAGCGTAATGCACCCCCCTCCTACCTCCACACGGAAACCTTCAAATTCAACTATAAGTATATGTCTTCTTTGTAGTAGGGATGAATCAATGAAGTTATGTGAAGCACCCCCATTAATGAGAACTGAAACTTTCTGCCCCTGTAGCAATCCTCTCATCCCGAAGGTGTTAAATTTGGGTACCCTACTAATTGATGTTATTGTTACCTTCTTATCTATTGTAAGGTCGTGACCTACATCTTCCTCATATGCATTTTCTGTGGGATTTGCCTCCATGGGTCATTTGTAATAGGCATTTCACAATCTTCTCTTGGTTGGCGTTTACTCTTTCCAGGGTCTCCCTCATCTCAAATTGTCCCCTGCGCATTGTTTCCTGGTTATCCTGTAGATGGTGCACAAGTTCACTTTTTGTCTGATTTATGGAGTGTTGTAACTCCTTTGCAAAACCTGCTAGAAATTGTGGCTCACTGTCCTCACCTGAACCTTCCATTTCTGCCTCTGGTTCACCTGTCTTATTTTCATGTCTTCCCATATAGATATCACTGAATTTATGCATGCGATAATCCCCACTGGTTGGGAGTATCAATGCTCTGATACCACTATAATTTTCCCAAGCCAATTTTTTGTTGGAAGCACTAACTATTTATTGTTTGTTTAGTTGTCTACTGGCAGGTTTACTCATCAAGTTGCGCATTAGGGTTTATGTTTATGATATCAAAGAATGTATACATGGATATGAAGATATAAAATAAGGAAAGATAAGATAAAACAAGAAACATCAATATGGAACCAAATAGCTCAGATCTGACCTTTATTTAGATATTATAGAGATCTTGATACAATAGGTTTGCAGATCTGGAAGAATACCAATAAGAATATATAACAGGAATAATAGATGCTACAAAATTCTTAAGACTAAATATATAAGCCTCCAAAGGCAATACAATAAGTTGATGCAAAGAAAAAGATGGATTTATTTCCTTCCAGGGATCAGATCCAAACCCCCCTAGCTGAGTTGCGCCCTTCTAGATGGATGAATATACTCAATATTTTGGCCCTACTTCTAGAGGCATCCAAATACTCTGAAATTGGATGGAATAGTATATTGGGGAAATACAAACCCCCTCCTAAAGTCTCAGGCTGAATGATAGAGATCTTCTTCTCCTATAGTTGAAACCCAAAACTGGGTTGCGCCCTCCTGGATGACTAAAGAGACCCAGTATTTCAGCCTCACTGCTAGGAACCTCCAAATGATATGAAAATGGTTGGAAGGGTATATAGGGGAAAGAAAAACACCCCGGTGAAGTCTCCAGTTGAATAATGAATATCTTCTCCTCCAAACAGATGAAACTGTGTTCTGGAGTGCACCCTCCTTCTCTCCAACTCGTTCCAAGCTCTAACAAATCATATGGAAAGTAAGTCTCTCCAAAAATAGGCTAGAAATGATGGTTGAGTCCCTACAAAGAGAACCCAGAAGTATGAATTCCGAAAAACCTCCTTCACTTCCTGGATTGAACTCTTCTTCTTCCAATGGTGCACCCCCCTTGCTGGAAGCCTCCTAGGTTACACACTGTTCCTTCCTTGGCTGAGAGATGGTACCTATAACTGTTGTAGAATGGAGTGAGAGGATTATTTCACCCCTGAGACCAATATTGGATCAATATAGGTGGGATCTTTCACCACCGAGTTGATATCTAGGCTTTGTAATCTCAAAACCCTCAAAACTCCTTTGTGCTCAAAAGCCCAAATGAAAAATGTAATAATAATCCAAAATGAGTGAGAAGTGCACCCTTCCTTTCTTTTATACTCCAGATATATTTCTTTGTTGTGTTAGTTAACCCCTAGGGTTAACTTATAGCATTTTCACACATGATCTTTTATTTCCTTTTTCCCCCAAAGTCAACTTCATACTATAACGTTGTGCTTAGGTAATGGCTTTGGGTTGTCTTTGTCCCCATGATGCATGATATTATAATCTAATGGGGACAAATAGACTACTTAGTCTCTCATAACCTCTTCATCAAGAGGTGGGGACATTACACTCTCCCCTGCTAGAAATTGCTTTCCCACAAGCAATTTTGAACATGTCTCCTAAAGAACCTGTTCACCTTCCCAAGTGGCATCCTCTATGGGTACGTTCTTCCACATGACCAAGTATTCCTTGATGCTCCTCCTTCTTAAACTCTTATCCCTTACTTCTAATATTTCTTCTCGAATCAGTATCATTTGCCTCTCTTCATCTAAGGGTGGAAGTTCCTCAATAGGAAGGATGTGTTTACCTATGGCTCTCCTTAAGAATGACACATGAAATACATTGTGTATTTTGTTGTCTTTTGATAGATCAAGCTCATATGCCACATAACCTACCTTTTTTTTACCTTGTATGGTCCAAATAAGTGAGGTTAGAGATTTTCTATGCCACTCCTCTTAATGGATGCATGTCTGTATGGTTGAAGCCTCAAGTAAACCAAATCACCAACCTCAAATGTGCGCTCCACCCTATATTTATCTGCCTGAACCTTTTGTTGATTATGTGCCCTTTGCACATGGTCTTTAAGTTCTCTGAGTATATCCAGAATCTGTTGAATCCAATCCTGAACCATGGGAGCCTTAGTGTCACCGAAGACGATATCCACAAAGGAGAGGGGATCATAATTGTATAAGGCTCTGAATTGTGACATACCAATAGACATGTGATGGGTGGTGTTGTAGAAATATTCCCCCAAATGAAGCCACTTAACCCATGACTTCTGCTACCTTGACACATAATTCCAAAGGTAGCCTTGAACCCACTTGTTGACTATCTTTGTTTAGCCATCAGTTTGAGGATGATAGCTAGTATTGGGGGTTAAGGCCGTACCTACCAACCTGAATAGCTCCTTCCAAAAGGTGCTCATGAACCTGTTGTCCCTGTCACTCACAATGGTTTTGGGTAAACCATGCAACTTGAAGACCTCTCTAAAGAAAAAATATGCAACATGTGTTGCACTGTAATTTGTGGTAATAGTGAAAAAGTGAGAAAACTTGGTTAACCTTTCCACCACCACAAAGATGTAATCCTTGCCCTCGGCCTTGGGAAATCCCATGATGAAATCCATAGATATGATCTCCCATTTGTACTCAAGAATGGGAAGTGGTTGAAATAATCTTGTTGGATGAGTGTGTTCATCCTTGTTCACCTGACAAGTGGTGCATTCCTTGATGTGGCACATCACATCTTCCTTGATGCCCTTCCAAGTGAATCTTTCCCTTATTTGCATGTATGTATTGACAAACCCCTGATGTCCTTCTATTGGTGAATCATAGCATGCTTTTAGCACTTTGGTTTTAAAGGTTTACTTGGGAACCAAGAATATTCGGCTCGTGTGATATATGATGTCGTCCACAATTCTGAAGTTGTCATCTTGTACCTGACCATCCATCAATTCACATGAAAACCTATTTTTTGGGTATTACACCAAAAGGTGGGCCTTCCAGTCAACTGAAATGTCGGTCATAGCATAAAATTATGGTCTTCTGTATAAGTCATCTGCCACCATATTATTTTTCCCTTTGACAAATTCAATTTCAAAGTCATAACCCTGAATCTTGCTAACCCATTTATGTTGCCTCTCATTTAAGTCCTTTTGATACAGAAAGTACTTGAAGTTGTTGTGATGTGTCCTCACAACGAATTTTAGCACAACCAAGTATTTCTTGAACTTAGTTGGTCCAGGTGGATTTCGGTGGCCACCCACCTTTTCCACCTGGATCAAAACAATATTATGACAATTTTGGTAATTTACCATTTTTAGTAGTTTTTAACTTTTAGAGCCTTTTTGAGGGCCTAAATGAAGGTTTTTCAGGATCGAGCTTTTCAATGATATCCATAGGCTCTTCTTTAGCCCCCAAAATTAATATCCTTGACTATACCTTTCCAACGAGCTATCATATGCCCCAAATGGAGATCATATGCCAAAGTTACACCCTCGGAAAGTTGATACACCAAACTACCCAAAACGGGGTCCACAAAACTGTTGGCTTTTCATCTTCCGGGGTTAGGGTTTTGGATTTTATTTCTGATAAAAAGGCCTTTGGAGCCTCATTGTAAAATCATATTCTTGCAAATGCGAGTATACATCACATATCTTCTCAGAGATAAACTACCACCATTCTAGCAATCTTGTTTCCACTGCATTTTACAGTTTAAGCTTATTTCCTTATTGAATAGAAATTGTTTTTACTGTATATCTGTTATTCTGTGTTAAGAATCTTTTGATAATAATATGTATTCATTTTGTTCTGCAAATATAATTTGGATCAATGGTATCATAGCAGGCTTCTCTTGATCATTTTTCAGTGGATGTCCCCGATGAGGTCCGAGTATAGCAAGTTGGGTCTCGAGCTTGTCTCTCTTGAAGACAATCACTCTCACATGCCCAAGAAACCCTCCATGGTGGAAGAAAAGAAAAATGACACAACAAATGATTCTATTAATCTGTTTCTTGAGAAATCTCTCACGCTACAGAGGGACGAAATGATGGAGAATTTTTCCCACATCCTGCACTGCCTGACGATTACAATATGCGCATATTCATCAAGTGGCCACTTTGGAGGCACTTCGCCTTTCAAGGTACAAGTTAATTTTGATATTCCTGTATTTGAAGGATAGATAGATGCAGATGCCCTAGAAAAATGGTTAAATATTATAGAAGGTTATTTCTCTGTTCATAATTTATCCGATATGGAAAATATCACCCTCGCACTCCTTAATGCTCTCCCCCATGTCAAACATTGGTGGGAAACTTACTAGGAGCAAATTTCCATAGAGGAGTCTGGAATATATTGGGTCGAGCCCACTTGAGATTTTTTTGTGGATGCCGAAAAGGAATAGTATTACCTTGTTGGAAACTATGAGGACTAGTACATGAGATGGACCACACTGTGACAAGAGAGGGCCAAGCAGTTCCAAAGTTCACCAATACCTTCCATACCTTGCGCACCAAGATGGGTATCAAAGACTCCGAATGAAATTTGGTTCAAAAATACCATGGGGCTCTACATAGATACATCCAAACTAAAATGAATTTTTTGAACACCTCATCTCTAGATGTTGCTTATCGATATGCTGTTAAAATCGAGTAGCAATTTAAGCACCAAAACAAACAAGAGTTCAGGTCTGCAAATCTACAACAACCAAAGTATGATAAAGACAACCCTAACAAACAGTCTCTCAAAAACCAATCCAAGCCATAGGAAAAGAAGGGCCATGGAAAGACGAAGAAGGACACTGGAAAATGGTGTGATTTCCACAAAATCCCCTCGCACAACACCGATGAATCTTGCTCAAAACAATCATTAGCGGTCGAGATAAAATACAAGGAGTTGAACCCTGATTCATAATTTGATTCTGAAAATACTAATAGAAGACAAATCATTGACGCAAACCCCACTTCTAGTGTCGCAACTGCAACAATTCAACTAGAAGAACCAACAGATTCTGAAGAGGGGGAGCACCTTTTTCATTCACCGATGTGGGTGAAGGGGACCCTACTGCATTTTATTGTTGATAGCGGAAGCTAAAAGAACCTAATCTCAACAGAGGTTGTCAAACAGTTGGGATTGTCAACAACACCACACCCGCAACCATACAAAATTGGGTGGCTTCTCCAAGGATGAGATCTTTGTGTCATCCAACAATGTCGATTGTCATATGGCATCCAACCCTTCAAGGATGAGGTATTATGTGATGTTTCCCCCCTGGATGTCTCTGATGTTCTCTTGGGCCAACCATATATGTGGAAGCACCATACTATTTATGAGTCTCGACCCCGTAGTGTCATTGTTACTCTAGGGGCTCATCTCTATAGGATACCAGAGGTAATTCCAACTATTCTCCCACCTAAACAATGTCTCATAGTAGTATCTCATACTACAAAATTTAGCTTCTTCACAGTTTTTTCAAAGCGTGAACAAAAGAACACCATTGCAGCCTCAGTACAAGCACCTTCTATCCAATAGAAGAAGGTCGACAAGATTGCAGAAAAGTGTAAATATTCCTTATACACACATGCATATCATGTAGCTAGACTGGTTAAAATGGTCCAACCCTTCCAGCCACAAGTTTGTGACAACCTTCAACAACCTAAGCAACACAACTTCTACAACAAGGCAAGTAGCTCATCAAGATGAAGATTCAACAAACGCTTTTCCCTCTCCCATAGGAACTCAACGAAATGGATACCATTACTTACTAAGGAGGGAGGATTGATCTAGGTGGATGTCAGTGGCCACCCACCTTTTCCAACTAGCTCAAAACAATTTTCTGGCAATTTTGGTAATTTACTATTTTTAGCAGTTTTTAACTTCCGAGGCCATTTTGAGAGAGGGCCTAAATGAAGGTTTTTCAGGATCAATCTTCTCAATGATATCCAAAGGATTTGATTGAGCCCCAAAAATGAATCTCCTCGATGATACCTTTCTAAGGAGCTATCGTACACCAAAAACAAAGATCGTATGACAAAATTACGCTACCGGGAAGTTAATACACCAAACTACCCAAAATGGGGTCCATAAAATTGTTGGGTTTTCATCTTCTGGGGTTAGGGTTTTGGATTTTCTTTATGATAAAAATTCCCTTGGAGCCTCATTGTAAAATAATGTTCTTACAAATGCGAGTAGCCATCACATCTCTTCTCATAGATAAGCTACCACCATTCTAGCGAGTCTTTCACTCAGTATTTTTACAGTCTTTGTACATTTTCACTCATTAATAGAAAATTGTGTATCACTCTATCTATGTTATTATGGTTTCATCTCTTATACATTTATGTTATATTATTGGATATTTTTTATATCTCTATACATTTCTTTATTATATCTCTGCTCTCATTTCGAGCCGAAAATAATCCAGATCATTAGCCAATGCATGCATATGGCTAGCATCTCTTTCTCATAGATGGTGTAGAGAAGCTTAGGACCCCTTAGTTTTTTTCTCTCATAGACAATAGGATGTCTATTATGCATAAGCACTACTCAAATACCCTCCCCTGAGGCATCACACTCCACTATAAAGGGTTGTGTGAAATCTGGTAGAGCCAATACCGGACAAGTTCTCATTACCTTCTTCATCTTGTCAAAAGTCAATTGTGCTTTTGGACTCCACTTGAATGCACCCTTCTTAGTCAAATCGGTCCCAGGTGCACAAAGTTGAGAGAAACCTTTGAAAAACCTCCTAATAGCAACATATGCCAAGAAACCCTTTTAATTCGGTGAGTGTGATAGGTGTCATCCAATCAAGTATAGCCTATATATTCTCTTGGTGTACTTGTACACCTTTAACCCCAATGATGTGTCCCAAATAGAGTACCTCTATCATTCCAAATTCACATTTGGATTCTTTAGCCTATAGAGAATGTCTTTCCATGATGGCTAAAATGTGTTAAACATTTTGAAGATGTTCCTCCCATGTTTTGTTGTAGATCAACAAGTCATCAAAGAAGACCAAGAGGAAATTCCTTAATTGCTTGTTAAATACATGATTCATGCATGATTGGAAGGTGGTTGGCGCATTAGTTATTCCAAAGGGAATTACTAAGAACTCATAGTGACCATACTAACATCTTAAAGCGGTCTTGGGTACATCTTCCTCCCTCATTTTTATCTGATGATATCGAGAGTGCAAGTCAATATTTGTGAAGTATACAGCCCCATGAAGCTCATCCAATAGATCATCAATCCTACGGATGGGGTATCAGTTCTTGATCATCTTCTTATTCAATTCCCTGTAATAAATAAACATGTGCATGGTCCCATCCTTATCTTTCACTAACACCACTCAAGATGCAAAGGGATTGGAACTTGGACTAATGTGGCCCATATCTAGCAGTTCTTTGATAGCCTTCTCAATCTCGTCTTTGTAATTCTTTGGGTGCCTATAAGGAGTGGTGATGATAGGTTTGGATCCCTCTTCCAATTCTATGATGTGCTCAAACCCCCTATTTGTTGGTGCTCCTAGTGGAATGGGTTCAAAGACATTTATGTGCATGTCAATGATTCATTGAATCTCTAGTGAGTAATGAGTACCCCCTTTCTTATCCACCCAAACCGATATTCTACATTTTTTTGCATACACAATGTCCTCCCTCCTATATATTTCCTATGCACTTTGTTGTCACCACTCTAGGTGTGTTTCCTATCATACCCTTGAGTACCACCTTTTTCCCATTTTTCTCAATGAAAGACATCTCCATGTTATTGTAGTTGGTAGTGATTGGCCCCAACGTACTAAGCCACTGAACTCCAAGGATCATGTTAGTGTCTGGAAGATCCATTACATAGAAATATTGTGCCAAATCATGCCTGCGCAATGTAAGATTCATTCCTGGAATATACCTGTCACAAGGCATAGTGCGCCCCCCTGCTACCTCTACATGAAAACCTTCAAATTCAACTGTAGGTATATGTATTCTTTGTAGTAGGGTTGAATCAATGAAGTTATGTGAATCACCCCATCAATGAGAACTTAACATTTATTCCCCTATAACACTCCTCTCATCCTGAAGGTATTGAATTTGGGTACCCTAATGATTGATGCTATTGTTACCTTCTTATCTATTGTAAGGTTGTGACCTGCATCTTCCTCATCTGCATTTTCTGTGGGATCTACCTCCATGTTCTATAGATGGTCGAAATATTCCTCCTCATCATCATCGAAAATCACTTCAATGTAGTGAGCCTTGCCTTTACCCATGCATTTGTGTGTTGGATCCCAAGGATCTTTGCATGTAAAGCACAATTGTTTCCTTCTCAATTCCCTCCTAGTAGTTTCGTCCATTCTACCTCTTCCTCGGTCAAACCCCCTTTGGTATCTTCCACCTTGGTTCATGGGGGGTCTCTGGTCTCTTCCCCCTGGGTTTAGTGGAGGTCTAGGGGTAAATTTTTTCTTCACTGTTGATCCCTAGTCCCTAGTATTCCATAAAGCATCATGTAAGTTGGTAGGATTAAAATCCTTGACCCAACCTCTTAAGGGCTCCATGAACCCCTCTGTTAAGAGAATCATTAGTCTCGCTTGAGACACATCCTGCACCATAACCGATATCCTCTGAAACTTCTATACATATGCCTCTAGTGACCCTGTCTTCCTGAGATAGGTGAGTTCCCCAAAATGTAGTTTTTGATCCCCCTAGTCAAACCTATCAATAAGCCTCTATGTGAACTTTATGTAAGTAGTAATATGATTATGGCCTAGTGTATTTAACCCATGTTACCACCAGTCATGATGTTTTCCCTCCAAGTAAATGGTGGAAATCTTGATAGAATCCATTTGATGCAGACCCCCCTTCTCCCTTAAGGGTTGCGCGACCTCCCGGTCTAGGATCGATCAAGAACTAAGTCCAACTGAATCTTCGGCCCCTCAAGAGCCTTAAATCAACTGAATAGCCCCTTCTTCTTAAAGCAAAGGTCCTATGGAACCCGCAGGTTTGTCCTTAATGCTTTTAAAGCTTGAGCGTATTTAGGCGATAACTCTCCTGGTTAAGCCCCTCCCTCTATGTGACCAAGGTTGTGACCAATCGCCTAAACAAAAGGTACATCACAACTTCATGTATCATGCCTATGCGTGTGAGTCACCCCAACTCTCCCGACTTTAGAAATCCCAACAGGAGCCTAGTGCGTGCTAGCCCCTCTATTCTCCTTCACTGATGTGACCCTTCGCTATGACCGTGGACCAATCTTTTGAGTGCTTCGTGATTTCGCATTTCGTGTCTTGTGATTTCACCCTTCGCAAATCATCTCCATGGAAAATCAATGGTCCATATCTCTCCTCAGTCCAATGGCTCAGATCAAATATTCGTGATTTCAAATTTCGCGGGTTCCCAGATTTCTCACCTCTGATTTCTTGAATTATGAACCTCCGACTAAACCATATATATGGTTCAACTCCCTCCGTCGATCAATGGCTATGATAAAATTTTGATTTCACGATTCGTGAGTTCCTATAACTCTGCCTTTGAATTCTATGAGTCACGATTCAGTGAAATGTTGAACTCTCGCCATGTGTCCTCCTTAACGATGGACAATTCTGATGATTTTGGAATTTCGTGACCTTGATCCTCCTGTGTACGTTCAAAGCTTTAATGTTACTGCACTTTACCTTGGTCGGATGGCTATGATCCTTTTGTGCACCGATCAGGTGGCTGAGATCCTTTCTTTGCGCTCTGATCGAATGACTGATATCCTTTCTCTGGCACTCAGATTGAACGACTGAGATCTTTTCTTGTGCTTAGATCGGACGGTCCAGATCTTTTCCCTTGAGATTACGCTTTCTTGTAACTTAGAAGATTTTTAAAATATTTAAAGGCTTAGACCTTTATCCCTCCTGCGATTCCATTTCTTTGATCTTGTTCGCACTTCTTGGAAAGTGCCATCTCTCCTGAGCTTGATCTCCTCAAATATTTTCGATCTCCTAAGCACTTCTTGATTTTCCAGGATATTCGTCAAACTCAGATCCAAAGATTCTTGAAAATAATTATTTCTTTCCTTCCTAGAATTCCTCTATTCTTGTCCTTGAATTCTTTACGTAGTCACTTAGACTATTCGTCGAATTCCAGACCTGTGCACTCTTTGCAATAGATCTTTACACAATATTTGAGTTCTTGTGATGACTGCACACACCTTGCGACCATCTCTTTACACTTCCTGCAAAGAAACTTTACGATATTCCTCTTGATATTACGAGTCGAGACAGACTCTGTCAACTCACTCCTCGTGGACCGAATTCATGATCTGTCCCCTCCTTGCAACAAATTCTTACACAAGATCTGGATTCTTACGGATGACTATGCACTCCTTACATCAGTCACTTTGCACTCCTTACAAAGGGAATCTTATGTTATTAATTCTAAGCTTTACGAGTCGAAACAGAATCTGTCAATGCACTCCTTACAGACTGTGTGCACACCTTGCACCCAATCATGAAGAAAAACAATTTTAATCTTTTTATGCAAGAATTTTAGAGCTACATATACTCGTATCAAGATTCATTCATTCTTGAAAATATTGACAACAACAACGGGTAAAATACAAACAACATAGTCTCACACATTTGGATCAATTTTCCTCTGTTATCTTCATTCAAATCAAGAAAATGGTTACAGCTAAAATCAAACAACAACTAATGCTCATAAAATTCTACTTGCTCATAACTCTCGTAACCCTTCTTTAGGGTGTACAAAACCTCTCTTTATACAAAATAAACAAACTAACTACTATCTAATTGTGGTTACATCGAGACTAGAGTTAAACTCCTAGGTCACGTGTGCTCATTTTGTCTCCATGCGTGTGATCTTTCCTTTATTGTTTTCTATCAGCTTCAAAAGATTGCAGTATTGGCTAGTGTTCGAGACTCTAGATTGGTTCTTAGGTGTTGAGTTGTCCTCCCACATGTACTTGCTGACGATGCTCCTGCATCATACTCCCCTGGGAAAAAATTCATGGACTCCTATCCATGAGCTCCTGCACTAAATTTCCATGCTTCTGGATATCAAATTCACTCTCCCAACTGGCATCTTCTATTGGATGTCCTTTCCACTTGACCAGATATTCAAAATAGGTCTTCCTCCTGGTCTTCTTACCAATCCTCTGATCAATGATATTTTCCATCCGTGGTTTTTATACTATAGGCATTTGTTTCTCCCACTGAATATTCTCTTGATCCGTTGATCCCTCTATGTCATCCTTTGTGTAAGGATATAGGTCTGAAATGTTGAATATGGGCGATATTCCCACATCATCTATCAACTCAATCTCGTAAGCATTTGTATCAAACTTCCTAAAGATCTTACACAGTCTTATTTTCTTCATCTTTAGCTTGTTATATGTCCCCCTAGGGAACCTTTTCTTCCTGAGATGTTCCAGAACCTAATTTCCTATTTCAAATTGAAGTTCTTTGTGATGTTGATCAACTCTGTGTTTGTACTCTTGGATAGAACTCTGTAACTGCCCTCTGATCTAGATATGGATCTTCTGCATTTCTGCGGGAAAGTCTTATGCTCCAATGCTTCTGATCTCACTCTGTTCCAAGTCTCTCAACTCATATACTCCCATGGGTTGCATTCCATACAATATTTGGAATGGGCTCTTCCCAGTGCTACTATTTGGTGATTCGTTGTATGCAAACTCTGCTTGTGGCAAAATTTGATCCCAGTGATTATGGTGTTCGGTGACCAGACTCCTCAATAATTTTCCAAAACTTTTGTTTACCACCTCAGTCTATCCATCTATCTGAGGGTGATAAGTTGAGTTGAAGGAAAAATATGTCCCCAAATTCTTCCACAATGTTCTCCAAAAATGAACAACAAATTTGGTGTCTCTGTCTGAGACAATGTTTCTGGGTAGGTCGTGAAGTCTCACAACTTCCTTAAAGAATAGATTTGCAACATGTGTTGCATCACTAGTCTTCTGACATGGGATAAAGTGTGCCATATTTGAAAATATTTCCACCACCACAAATATCGAATCACATCCTCTTTGCATTCTTGGAAGTCCCAACACAAAATCCATACTTATTGCATTCCAAGGCCTCTTTGGTATGGGCAACAGTTGATACAATCCAGTGTTCTTTCTTTTACCTTTTGCATGTTGACATATTCTACATCTGTTCACGAATTTTTTCATATTTATTCTCATACCTGGCCAATAGTATGAACTGCTCAAATGTGCAAATGTCTTATCATGGCCGAAATGTCCATCAAATCCTCCACTATGTTTTTCCTTCAAAAGGTTATCCCTCATTGAGAATTTTTGTATGCACAATTGATTTCCCTTGAGCAACAATCCCTCTTGAATAATATACTATGTCCACTGGCTTCTATCTCGCAACACATGATTCACGCATGCTTCATATGCTTCCTTGAAATCTAGATCATCACTGTACACTTCCTCAAGGTGTTCAAACTCTAAGGTCTTTATCTGAAATTCCTGCATAATCAGACATCTCCTGCTCAATGCATCAACAACTTTGTTAGCATTCCCAACAATATGTTTTATGACAAAAGTAAAATTCTGCATAAAATCAATCCACTTTGCATGCCTCTGATTCAATTTTTCATGTCTGGTTATGAATTGTAAATCTTGGTTATCACTATACAAGACAAATTCTTGTGGGACGAGGTAATGTCTCCATTTCTTCAGGGCTTGGATTATGGCATAAATATCCTTGTCATAGGTGGATTATTTTCTCTTAGTCTCATTCAGCTTCTCACTGAAGTAAGCAATAGGTCTATTGTCCTGGCTCAAAACTCCTTTAATTGCAACGCCACTTGCATCACATCTCACCTAAAATGTTTTCCCCAAATTTGGCAAGACTAGAATTGGTCGCTCTATTATTTTCTCCTTCATTATATTGAAGTTGTTCTTAGCCTCCTCTATCCATTTAAAAGACTTGGGCCTTTTCTTCACTGTGTCCATCATTGGTGCATGAATTCCACTGAAATATCTGATGAACTTCCTATAGAAACTCGCTAATCCATGGAAGCTTCTTACCTCAAACATGCTCCTTGGTGATGACCTTTCTTTTATTT
>SNQJ01S0192668.1:0-17841 GCA_010110895.2 Picea sitchensis | reverse complement strand
GTGAATAACATTATGAATTTTATTGCAGGACTGTTGAGAGGGGATGTGCAGAAAAAGAGACCATGATGGCGGTGGAAGGCACCTGGAAAGGTGGCGTTAACTTCCACCGAGAATTAATACCGTATTTGGACTCCACTGGCCTGGAGAACCAAAAGTGGCTCGTTGGCCCTGAATTAAATGCCTAGCAGGCTGGTAGGTAGATGGTTTAATGAGGGATGGGAGGTGAACTGCCCATCCGTAGAGTCGTCAGGCCTGACCAGCGTGAGGGTAATCGTGCCACACGCAACCTTGCAAGAGGGTAAGGCGTGGGGTAGAAGCGATTAGGGGCAGACGTGAGGGGAGAACTCTGGAAAACACACAGAGTGAGTGATAGCAGAGAGGAAGGATTGCAACCTTCACTCCTGTTCACTGGAAAACAGAGACACAATCTCACAGCATCGTGGTCTCAGCTTGGGGGTGGCTAGTGGTACATCTGCTGGGAGTCACTAAGCCTATGGTTGGGTGGAAACGAGCACCCCTCTCAGCAGTTGCTTAACCCTGGTGTTATTTCTGATAAGTGTTTTGCCTCTGGCATCTGGAAATATATGTATTCTGATAATTATGCTCATAAGCTGTGAAACTGTGAATGTTTTATTATAATAAGTTCTGTGTGGTATTTTTTATCAGTACTAGTATAACAGAAAAAACATGCATGGCTTATGTTGATAAATGAGTCTAATTATGCATAAGTTGAACCAAGTCAAACTTCCAGTCCATTCTCGGGGATTTGTTTCCCCTTATCTGTATCCAGGGATGCCTCGGAATAGACCTCTTCACAGAGATTCCCTCCTTGGAAAGGTTTACCAAGAACCTGGAAAAAGGACTTGAATGTGCAAGTCTTAACAACCCTGTATGAAGAGGAATGACCCTCTTAAAATCCCGAAGTAGCAGTGTAGGGATAAGTATTGATCAACGGATGAGATCTTGTCAGGGAATCTACGGTCATTCACGACCATTAAATCGAAGGAATAAATGAGAACATCTGGACCGTTGGTTTTTCCACGTCCAAGGAGAAGTGGGAAAGGGTGCGGCATCAGGACCAATCTGAACCGTCAGATCTTAGCTAGAAAACCCGATAGTCATTAGATCTATAGGGAGATAGATGAGGGTTAAGCCCTCGTGAATAGGGGCAAAAGAATCTTAGCCATCCATCCGAGGAGGACAGGTGGCAGAGATCCAGGGATCTCGTGAACTCAGAGGTTCACAAGGTAAGAGCCCAAAGGTTGGATGCTCCAAGTCACGAGTGGCGAAGCCACGAGAGGATCAGGACCGTCCATCCGAGGAGGACAAGTGGCAGAGATCCAAGGATCTCGTGAACTCGGAGGCTTGCAAGGTAAGAGTCCAAAGGTTGGATGTTCCAAATCATGAGTGGCGAAGCCATGAGAGGATCAGGATTGTCCATCCGTGGAGGACACATGGCAGAGATCCAGGGATCCCGTGAACTCAGAGGTTCGCAAGGTAAGAGCCCAAAGGTTGGGTGCTCCAAGTTGCGAGAAGCGAAGTGTCGAGAGCCGAGCATGAGAGAACACATGGAAAAACTTCAAGGTGGGGCCCGCGTGATTGATGGATGGACACGCATCTCCTAGAGAAGGGAGTCAATGCTCCGTTGACTTCTCGTGTCTTGGGGATTCGCAGGAGAAGGGCATGAGAGCTCAACCCTTGGACTTACGAAGTCATGAGTAGCGATAACGCGAGAGGGAAAATTAAATATCGCCTCTCGAAGTTTTGTGAAGGGAAGGTGCCAAGATTTGATGCTACAACTCGCGAAGGGGAAAGTTGCGAGCAGCGCGAAGGGAAGGTCAACCTTCGCTGAATTCAAGTCTTGGAGGATCGCATAAGGGAGGAACGAGAGTTCACCCATTGAACTCACAAACCGGCGAATAGCGAGAGAAGCTAGAGTTTAGCCTAGCCATCGGTCATGCGCAGAGGATGCTGACAGAAGGAAGCTATACCCATTTTGTGATCTCGGGTATCGGTGATTTGTGAAGAAAATTTGAGGGGCTTTGACTCATGACTCGTGAGGCCGTGATTTGTGAAAGGCACCTGCATTTAGGTGCATATGTGGTCCTATCGAACTAGGGACTAAAGAAAGGGAGCTAGTGCTTTGTCGTTAAGCGGTGGGTAGATCTGGACGGCCAAAATCTACACGCCCAGATCTACGGCCAGGGTTTCATTCCGAAGCCCCCTCGCCATTCTACCTTCAGGATTGAACTCAATTGTATCGCTGAGTCACGAAACATGAAAAGGTGCCTGGTTTGTTTGGCCTGTGGTCCTAACCCATGATCATAGGGAGGTGAACAGGGAAGAAATAGCCTACACTAGATCCCCATAGGACTTCGGGGATTCTGTCCCTTGAGGAAAAACGAAAATTTTACTACGTTATAGTGGGTATGTGACACTCATCACCTAGTTCTATTGTTGCTGCTGACAGAGGTGTAGTAGAAACTATGCGGCTGGACTGTAATGCCTGTTGCACCCCTTGGAGCTTGTCCTTAATCTGACTGAAAACCTCCTCCTGCTTAGCTTCTTTCTTCTATGTTATCTCCAGCAAAGCATCGTTCAGTGCTGTGATGATGAAGTCGAAGTCGTCTGAAGTGAGGGTGGTCTCAAATTTTCTCTTGGTTGCTTTCACTCTCTTCCGAGATGAGGGTTTTGATGGGGAAACCTTCCTTTTATTTGAGGGGTCCTCCTCGTCTCTAGGCAGTGTAACCTCACCTTTCTTCTGTTCAACTTATGTGCCATCAATCTCTTTTCCATCTCCTCCTTTCTCTGTTGAGATGGAAGCGTTCTTCATGGATGCACTGTCTAAATCATGGACCTCTTCGGTCTTTGTTATCTTGCTAAGTCCAGGTGTATCATGCGTTGCTTCTGGACTATCTAAGTCGAACATCTCCACAGGGTCTATTGGAATGAGGAGGTCGATTGACCAATCCTTGGTGATCTCCTCCAAGTTCTCCTCCATCAGCTTGTAGTGAGATTGTAGTTGCTCCTTGTGTGTGTCAGCTCACACTGTGATATAGATGAAATGGTGGTCCACGCTGAATTTTATTAAGGGTCAAAACTTGTGGAGGGTATTCGGGGTCATACGAGGCTCAGACTAGATGGATACCTTCAACTGGTTGTAATACGTATGGAACATAGCATTTGACTGCCACTGTTTATTCATGTCGTTCTAGTACCACAGTGTACTGAACTTCACGGCCAGAGGTTCAAACGACTCGATGTCCAGGAAGGTCCCACCTTCCAACATCTCCCATGCAATGAAAGTGATCAGGATCAATAGCCAACTGAAGTGGAATTCATATCCCTGATCTTGTGCTTCCTTACAGTCCAGTTCCAACTGGTTCACGAGGTACTTTTCCCAATTCATTTGTAGGCCCTCTGTGCACTTCCCTGCAAGGTCCACTACAAATCCAATCACTTGGGTGGGTCGGCTCTTGCGAACTAACTTTCCTGTGATTAATTGATAGCAAGGCGCATTGCGCCACTCTTGATAGAGGCTACCTTACAACCTCGTGTTCCCTTCTCAACATCTCCATAGGTGTCTTTAATCTTCTACACAAGAGCATGATCCATGGCTTTTCCAGGGTAGAAATCCTGTGGGTGAGGGTCTTGCATGCTTAGCCCTGTGATCCGATTGATCAATGTCGGATCCACTATGATATGTGTTAATGTTTATGCCATTATTATAGTTCTTTGCATTTCAATAGATAAGAACATCATAAGAACAAGATCACTGAGAAATACACATTCACAAGAGACACGACATTTATCCTGGGAAACCCTCTAGGGGAAGAAAACCCAGCAAAAACTTCCTTATCATAGATAGCTTATACAATGTTCAAGAGATAACTCAAACCAATACAAATAGTCCTCCCCAAGAGATGCACCACTCTTCTTCTCCTCTCTTTCGGTGATAACTCAAACCAATACATGTCTCCCAAGAGATTTCTTCTCCTCTCTCTAATCAATTGCAGCTTGCCTCATAAGATAATGAGTAAGTGAGTTGTGTGTTTGAGGTGAGGCACTAGCCTCTTATTTATACAAGACCTGCATGTTCCAAATCATGAGTGGAGAAGCCATGAGAGGATCGGGGATTGTCCATCCGGAGGGACACATGGCAGAGATCCAGGAGTATCGTGAACTCAGAGGTTCGCATGGTAAGAGAGCCCAAAGGTTGGGTGCTCCAAGTTGGGAGAAGCCATGTCGAGAGTCATGCATGAGAGAACACATGGAAAAACTTCAAGGTGGGCCCAGGATTGATGCATTTGACACGTATCTCCTAGAGAAGGGAGTCAATGTCTGCCAGACCTCGTAATCTTGGGATTCGTGAGAGAAGGGCATGAGAGCTCAACACTTAGACTTACGAAGTCATGAGTAGCTATAACACGAGAGGAAAGATTAAATATCGTCATGAGTAGTGATCTCCATCACAGTCGAGACCATAATCCACCTACCTTTATTAGTACCTCATCACATGTTTTCAGCCACTAGGTGAACATGTCTAAGTTTTACCTAAACTGACTAAGGTGTTCACTGCAAAACAGATGTCTGGTCTGGTGTTCATCAGGTACATCAGTGATCCAATAATCTATCCGCATTGTGAGTGGCATCTATCAAATATGACTAAGTATCGACCAAGAAATTTCAAATTTCATTTCCATGGGAGTATTCATGGACTTCATTCTAAAGTATCACGTCGAATCTCTTTAAGATTTCGACTGCGGTACTTCCTTTGGTTAAGGAAGATTCTCTCTGATTCTGCCATACCCTCAAGGCCTAAGAAGTGAATGCATTAGACCAAGGTCTTTCTTCATTTCAAATTCAGTGGTAAGTCTCTGCTTACATTCAATCATGAGATTTTCTTCTCCAGCTTAAGAATAAGTCATCCACATACGAGTAATATTGCTGGTCTAATATCTATAATATTGAATTAGGGACATTTTGTCTACTTTTTACTCTTGGTAAAGCCCAAGCTCAATAAGAAACTATCTTATACAGCCATACCAAGCTCGGGGAGTTTTCTTCAATCCAGTGATTTCTTCAATTTGCAGACATGATTCTTCCTATCTTCAACCTCAAAATCCTTGGGGTTTCTATATACACTTCCTCTGATAACACCCATTCAGGAAAGTTGTCTTCACGTCCATCTGGTGTAGCTTCCATTTCATCCTAGCTACAAGAGCTATAATGGTCCCGATCGAAGTGTATCCGCCATAGGAGGAATGTCTCTTCATATTCAATGCCTTCCCTTCGAAAAAATCCACGAGCAACAAATCTGCTTTATACTTCTCAAAACTTCCAAACAACATGTTTTATTTTAAAGAGCCATCCTCCAGAGGGATACACCATCTTTATTCTTTGATCTCGGGAACTATTTCCCATACTTCATTCTTCACAATGGATCAGGCCCTCACATGGCATCTGCCCATTCTTTCTCGTGAATGGCTTCTTCAAAGGTGTGTAGGCTCTTCTCATCTAGGAGATCATATCAAGCTGTGTAACTGGAGATTGGCTTTGGTCTTTTCATCTGTTTTGTGGTTCCTTCCGGAACACCATACTTCTTTCCATCTTGAAAAAGCTCTCTTGCTCACAGAGGATTTTATGGGAGAAGGTCATTTGAGGAGGTTCCCAGAACTGCACCATATCACATGGTCTTCTAGAAGTTCCACATCATGGGAAGTTACAACTTCCCCACCGGTTCTATAGTTCTGGGAACCTCCCTCATTGATTCCCCTAACCTCGGATTATGTGTTCCTCTTCATATACTTCTTCTCAAGCTGGCATCATCTTGATTTCTAAGTGTTGCTCTTCATTAAAGTTCACGCCCCTTCAACCTCGAGCATGTATGGCGACCGTGTATGTAGATTCAAGGTCTTGATACCTCACAAGATCCTGACAAATATCTCTCCAAGGGTTCCATCTTGTTTATTTTTTCTTTCGGTATATGAACAAACAATGGATAGCCAAATATTTTGAGATGGCTTTACCGCTTCTTTCCTCGTGAACATCTCCGGGTGTCTCTAAGCCCGCACCATGGGGGCAATTGGTTCTACACACAAACAGCCTATCATTGTTGCTTCTGCCCATAAGCGCCATAGGGAATATCTCTTGATCTCTCATGGCTTCCGTACATTGTCTCCGTTCTTCCTCGCTTAGCTGCTACACTGCTTGGGAGCATGTCTTGATCCCAAACATCTTTGCAGAAGTTCAATGAAAGCTCTTCCGAGGTATATTCTCCTCCATTATCTAACCCCGAGTATCTTAATCTTCCTTACAAGGGTTCTTATCAAGGTTTTGAATTCCTGATCTTGTTGAATACTCAAATATATCCAAGTCTTTTATTTAGAATAATTAATAATGAATGATACATAGTATACATACCCATTAATGTGGTAGGATTTATTTGGCATTGGGCCACATACATCAGAATGAATGAGTTCTAGACCTCCTTCTGCCTTGCTGTCCCTCTTCGGAAGTGAGTTCTTGATGTTCTTCCCTTGTGCACATCCATTTCATATGCCTCATGATCACCTTTGAGTTCGGGTAAACCCGTATGTTTTGTATATTTATGGTAGCTACTTTTTGTTGATGTGAGCTAATTTTCTAGTGTTCACATGGATTTTTCAATAGAGTGGGTCATGGCATCTTTTGAGTAACCTATCGTTTTATTCTTTTCCACTGACTATTGCTTCATTTATGATCTCTCCTTTAGCACATTTCCTCTGCAACCTTCTATAGTTTCCTCATGTGACCGAGTAAGCAACAAAACAACAAGCAAGAATAATATCCTTCTCGATAATATAAAGCAATAGCAATCTTAACAATCATCACAATAGCTCCTTTAGAGCTACTATCACTTATAATTTATCTCAAGAAAAGATTAAAGGTAAGGAATACAATACGAAATGAGGTCAACACTCTCTATAGTGTTGTGACCAAGCATTCTTCCATGGCAAATCTGAAACTAACACACTCCAGGTTTCTCCTAGAGGAGGTGTTAGTTGTATCGTGAAGTATTTACCCTCATAGGCTCACATATAAGTATAATACTTTACGATGAGTGTTATCTCAATTATAGTCATCAGTTTATCATGTACCTTTGAAATCTTATTAATCTTGGATTAACTCAAACCGAGCCTTAACCCTCAAGAATGAGTGTTTTCTTTTTCTAGGTCTCCTTCACTCAAGTGATGAAAAGCTTTCTTCAACCTGCCTATTGTACTAAGACAATACGCTTATCTTGGTAAAAGCAGTTAGGGTTAGAGGATAAGCTCTATGATCAACTTTTAATCCTCTAATAATTTGATCATAGCTTTCAACATGCAACATTGATTAAGTATAAATGACAAATAGATGTATATCAGAATAATCACACCGGGTTGCATCATTCCTATGAATTTGTTGGATATTGATCCTTATGGATCTATGGCAAGAGATCCTTCCTCCTGCAAATACCCTTAGGGTTTAACCATTAAACATGTGTGAGTACATACTTCTGATGACATTTGTAGGTAGTGGCTCCAACTGGTAGCAACGATAATCATTTTACCAACTCTTGAGAAGACTTCAAGGGTGATTGCAACTCAAGTTCTATGGTTTAACCGAACCTGTAGAGTTACTCTTTGAGACCTAACCTAACTCCAGAACTAGGGTTTTATGAGAAACCCTAATTTTTTCAAACTTTGAATTTTGAATTTTGATCCGTGGGGATAGATGTATGGGTTGAGTAAGTGAGTTAGTTGGTAATGGTCAAAATTTCAGAAAATCAAACTTTACCCCTTCAAATCTGAAGACATGCTGATTTCTAGACCTGCGTTTCTAGTTTTCCGTACTGGCAATTGCACCGGGTAATTGGGTTTTCTGGTTTTCTAGTACTTTCTGAAACTAGGGTTTCACTTTCTAGAGATCTAGCCACCTAAAAGGTGTGCTCTAAGTGCCAAAATTATCCTTGGGGAGGGCGCAGCCTTCTAGGAGGTTAGGGAGCTAAAAAAAGATACTTTTTCAAAACGCTTAATTTTGGCACGGGTAACAGTGATGTTTTTCCTTAAGCAATATGCTTCTAGGTTGGCTCGGAGCACCATGTTAATGTTTATGCCATTATTATATTCTTTTCATTTCACAGATAAGAGCATCATAAGAACAAGATCATCAAAATAATGACATTCACAAGAGACACAACATTTATCCTAGGGAACCCTCTAGGGAAGAAACCCAGCAAAAATTCTTTATCATAAATAGCTTATGTTGTAATGTTCAAGAGATAACTCAAACCAATACAGATAGTCCTCCCAAGAGATGTGCCACCCTCTCCTCTCTAACTCTGTAATTGTAGCTTGCCTCATAAGAGCAATGAGCAAGTGAGTTGTGTGTTTTAAAGTGAGGCGCTAGCCTCTTTATTTTATATTAAAGACTGGCACGTGTGAAAGGTCACAATCCAGCAGGGCCGACCTCTCACTTCCTCGGTGGGTAAACCTAATATTTAATTAATTATGGTCTTCCATTATAACCGCTAGTCAATTTTATTTCAGCCTTTGTAATTTCTATTTAATCTCAAAAGGGGATCAACCCTATAATAATTATACTGACATGATTAATCCACAATGGGGATTAATCCAATAACAATAATAATAATAATGACATGATTAATCCCAAGTCCGCAATGGGGATTTAATCCAATAATAATAAGAATGCTCTTTGCAGTTACATTATTTCAACAATATGATGGTTTAACCATAAATATCCACCATGGTAGTAGGACAATAGTAGTTTGACGCATGCGTTCACTTCTTGGTGCCTTACGAAATGTGGGATCTTCATGAAATTGAGAAGTGTGGACTACGCGAGGTTCATGGTCCATGATTGAGGAATTATCTTCGAGTTCTTTCCTTTGGTCCTAGTCAAATACTTATGTGGAGAAAGCATGTTATATACCTTACTGTCGTCGAGGTTGAAGTAGCTAAACTTCAACGATGTGATCTTATCTTGGTCTGCGTGCACTGCGTGTATCCCTTTCGGAAGGTATGCAGTGACCAAAGTGTACTCAAACTCTCTGGGCACACTGTCGCGATTGATTGTGCCAGTCAGGGGTGGTAGATAGGCAGGTACAATACTTGGGATCAACTTGGAATTCTTGAGATCATCTATGTTCTTAGTTCACTTTTCATCTACTGGTCGGGATGGACCAGCTCAAGCAGTGTACGGAGAGGCCGGTAGTCCTCTCGTCAAAGATGCTTGTACACCTGTAGACACTCCTCTCTCCAACATGACTCTTGCAATCATTAAGTCGAGGAGAATTTATGTTACTTATTATTCAACTGCGGTGAGCTCATCGGACATACACGCTCGGGATTAAAATTATCGGGGTCACGATGAACTTAGACATTGCACTAGAACAAATAGTAATAGCACAATGATCATTGTATACAATTCACTTAGTCTGCGGGCTCAAACTCTTAGTTAGCAAAAGTTTTCTCCGTGCATGGTGCAATGGCATAAGTAGGCAACTTGGCAATAGTTCGCATGTAACGAGTATGAAGCCTCATTAACTCTTGTTATGTCCGTTATGGTGCGGTCCAACGGTCTGGTGTTGAGCCTTTATTTCCTTTCTGCCTATTCGGAGCATCGATCGAACGGTTATAATATCCCCAACGACTATATTTCTTTGCCATGGCGAAGTGCCATGTGTTGTTGTTTTGATATCCCGGTGAAGCTTCAATTCTGCAAATTTTTTGTCTGCGAAGTTCCCTCTAGAAACTTCTGCAACTTAGCTCTCTTCTTACTTTGCTTTCTATCCTTCTTTCCAGTGAGATTTGGCTCTGTATGTCTTTTTCCATTCTGATTCTTATCTTCTTTTAACATAGTCATTGCACGTTGTTGAGATTCTTTCCTAGGATTTAGGGGTAATACCTCTTCTTTATCTAGAGTAACTACTTCAGTCTTCTATGGGTCTCCTAGTGTTCTTGCAGCTTTGACATCTAGGTTTCTAGTGTTAAATAGCTTCGATCTATTCTCTTGTTCTTCAATCAATTGTGCGATCTTTCTGGTCATGAAATCTTTTAATTCTTGTTTCTTTTTCTCCAAAACTTCTTCTTCTTTCTTTCTTCTGGCTTGAGCTCTGTCAATCCAAGGTTTTCCTATTAACATGGTAAACGGGGCATTGTCTTCAATAAATTGAATAATCTCAAAATCTTCCTCTGTCGAAGTTCCATTGATAGTCATAGGTATCTGAGAGAGCCTTCCACACAGGTTTACCAGTTTTCCTCTGAATAACCCTACTCCTCCTAATGAGGGAATCATAGAAGACCTCCCTATAGCTTCCCAAGTTCTCTCAATCATGACATTCACCTGTTTTTCTTCATCTAGAACACAGTCAATGTCGAAGTCTCCTATTCTTTCTTTAAGGCATTCCTTTCCTTTGAATATCTCTGATAATCTGACATGTCGGTGGTTATTCAGGGTTTCTTTCATCTGTAGCAATGCTTGCTCGTATCCTTTCTGTTATTCTGCCATAATCTCAGTTTCTAGATCTACCTTAGGGTTCTCTTGATTTAGATTCATTCTTTCAAGCTTAGCAATCATTCTAGGGCAATCCAATACTTCATGGTCTAGAGCCTTACAATAGAGGCAACTAGGTCTTCCACCAGGGCATTCCTTAGCCAAATGTCCTGGTCTTCAGCAACTGTAACAGAGGGTTAATCCTCTCTTTATTTTAAATGATCCCCAGCTTCTCCTATACTGCACGCTAGGATCACAAGAGCTAACCTGCAATAAATTCTTTCTAGGATACTGCATCCATTTGTTAGTCCAAACATTCTTTCTATATAACATATCTTTCACTATTAGTATCAAATCTATTCATATCAAGTCATCTTTCATCCATTAATACCCTAGTTTTCAAACTAGGAAAAACTCTATTAAACATACCTAGATCCATACTCTAGAAACAAAAATTTCCACTTATCTTACTTCTACAAAGCACCAAGCTTCCAGATCTAAAAATTTTAACTATTCTTACCTTTATCAGAGCATAGAGCACAAAGCTTGCAGATCTTACCTCTTTTAATCAGAAATTCTCACTTTTACCTTTCTTAGAGCACAAATCTTTCAGATCTTGCTTCTTTCCTTCAAATCCGACCTCTTTTCTTCATATCGGGCTTCTTTCTTTTAGCATAGAGCTTTATAAGTCAAGTAGAATACTGTGCACCAGGGCACAAATCTACTCATAGAGATTTCACAATCCCAAGTCGAATCTTTGCACAAAGCTTCTTCTTCCTCAGTTCTCGGCAATGGAACCATTTGTTGGCACAGGACTAGACCCAGGATTCAACGCTACAACAACACACCAACAAATCCCTAACTACCGGCCCTTTCAGCAACACCTACGAAGCAGATGAAGTCTCACCCGAGGTAGAGGCAGGGGTGGTTGCAAAACTCAGGTGTTTGCAACCTTAGTTGGGACATAGATCTGTGATTCTAACACTTAATAAATCATTCAACACCGTCAGTTCCTCAATATATAATCATTAACCACTTCGCTGATAAAATAGGGCTTCACAACATTCACACTATTATAATGTACTTAAGCACTTAGCATCAATAGATAGGTCATATCTAGCAGATCAAGCACTAAGCACATTCATATGGATCAGATCTAATATTCTCACATATTATTAGCACTAAGCATAAGAAAATCTATCTAATCATATTAAATCACTTAGCAAAAGAAGACATAAACACATTAATATGAGCAAAAAGCAAGACAACATAGCGTTTACATGGTTCACCCCCACCCTGGGGCTATGTCCACCAAATCTTCTTCTTTATTGTCTTCAGTCAATCGGTTACAAGCACAAATCCATCAAAACCCTTACTCTGCATGGGACAAAAGATCTGTGCAGCTCGCTAGATCCTTCTTCCTTGCGTTATAGCACTAAGCCTTCTATAGTCCTGCACAGGGACTTGCACTCAGCTCTGCAAGTCTTACACAAAATGCACAAAGCCCTTACAATCCACACTAGCACTTAGCCTTTAGCACTTAGCTTATCGGCCTACTAGTTCTCTTTCTACATTTCCTATCCTTCTATTTATACTTTACAAAATAGGCCTAAACATGGGTAAAACCCATGGGTCGACATCCCAATCCCGCTACAATATCCCCAAAAAACTAAAAAGGACCCAGAAGTGGCCAATATCCCTTGATCTCCACTTCATCTTGCGCTCCTCCTTCGATAGGTTGTCGAAGTCCCAACATAGGTCAATATGACCAAGAATCTCCCAAAACTTGGTCAAGGACCAACACTACCGTAGGTTCGTGTTGGGATTATCCCATATTGCATGGGCCCTCAACCAAATAACGAGGGATGGTGGTAAGGGTCGGTCCCAACAACAAGTGTTCAAATATTTGAAGTAGCGCTTGTGCTCAGCCCCAGTACTTTCACTACCAGACTTGTAGCAGCCCTTGGAGATCGAGACAAATGCTTCAGACTATGTTGTGGGCATTTTTCTCACTCAGAACAGCCACCCTATGGCCTATCATAGCGAGACACTATCAGATGTTGTCCATAAGTACCCTACTTATGACAAAGAAATGTACTCCAATTTAAAATCTTGCCTTCAGTAGAGACATTACATTCTTGGGAAGGAGACAGTCATCCACACTGATCATAAGCCACAAGGAAAATTGCAGAATGACTGCCATCAAATGTGGTCCACATACTTGCAGCAATTCCACCTCAACATCAAGTATAAAATAGGAAACACCAATCGCGTCATTGTTTGCCTCAGAAGACCACCAGTCACGGCACTCACCACGGTGCTAGACTATTACAGCCATGAGACCTCTAGATGGCCCCAACTCTATGAGACAAACTCGGACTTCACCACCACCTACCAAATGTTGGGTGCAAACGTAGTTGTCGATAATTTCCATCTTCAGGATGGGTTGTTGTGTCGTCTGGGCCATATCTTTGTTCCATCAAGCAAGTGAGCGAAGCTGATCTGGGAATCCCACTACAGTAGAGTGGTAGGACACTTTGGCATTGAAAATACAGTGGCGATGCTACTGAAACATTTTTACTGGTCGAAACTTCGAAAGGAGGTCAACAAGTATATCAAGTCGTGCACTGCCTGCGCTATTTCCAAACCAACCACTAAGAAATAGGGCATGTACACCCCTCTTCCTACTCCTTATAGGCCATGGGAATCCATCTCAATGGACTACATGGTGGGCCTCTCATCCACCAAGCATGGAAATGACTATTTTTTGTGGTTGTTGATCACTTTTCTAAGATGGTGATTTTGGTTGCCTACAAGAAGAGCATCACAGCAGAGGCCACTGCCAAGCTCTTCTTTGAACGAGTTTGGGTACATTTTGGAATCCCACAAACCATTGTCTCAGATCGGGACAGTCAATTTCTTAGCACAATCTAGTCGAGCCTTTGGTCACTGCTAGACACCAAGCTCACCAAATCCATGGCCTTCCACCCCCAGACAAATGGCCAAACTGAGGTCGTAAATCAAATGATTGTGCATATCCTTCGCATGTGTAATTCCAAGAACCCTCACACATGGGATAATATCCTTCCCTATGTCCAGCATAGCTACAACCGAGCTCTACATAGCTCAACCGGCCATAGCCCCTTTCAGGTGGGGTTGGGATTCCAACCATTGGGTCCCATAGATGTTGCACTTCCCCTTGTGGTCACATCGACCGAATCATCTCCTGCTCCAACTGAAGCTAACAAAGCCACCTATCCCATTGAGCAGATCCAGCACATCCGCCAACATGTTCAGGATCTCCTACAGAAGTCCAATGAAAAGTACAAGCAGCGCCATGATCAACATCAAGTGCCACATAAGTTTCAGGTGGGCGACAAAGTTTGGTTGCACTTGTAGAAATAACACCTTACATGACCCCATGGAAAGCTTCGCCCACTCTGTTATGGGTTGTACGCCATCACCAAGGCCATGGGGGATAATTCTTTTGAGCTCAACATTCCTCCTTTCCTTGGTCTGCACCCAGTGTTCAACGTGGACCTCCTTCGTCCTTATTTCCCACCATTATTGGACACCTCACAAGTAGCAGAACAGCTGACACCAACAGAGCTCAACCCCGACTACATACAACATGCATCCAGTGATCATATTGTGGACACGCATATCAAGGGCACTCGACAGCAAAGGATCCATCTTTATCAAGTCGTCAAAGCAGGGAAGCTCCTACACCAAGGCAAGTGGCTCACCCGGGGCCAAATTCAGTAGAAATGTCCTCATCTGATGGGGGAACTCAACGCAATGGATACCATTGATTCCTAAGGAGGTAGTATTGATCTAGGTGTATATCGGTGGCTGCCCACCTTTTCCAACTGGCTCAAAATAGTTTTCTAGCAATTTTGGCAATTTACTATTTTTAGTAGTTTTTCACTTCCTGATCCATTTTGAGGCCCTAAACGATGTTTTTTTGGGAAAAAAGGTTTCAATATGAACTTTCCTCTTACATTTCCCCCAAAATTAATCTTCTCGGCGATACCTTTCCAACGGGCTATCATAAGCCTAAAACGAAGATCGTATTCAAAAGTTACGACCCTGGGAAGTTGATGTACTAACTTACCTAAACGGGGCCCACATAATTTTTGGCGCTTCATCTCCTAGGGTTAGGTTTTTGGATATCTAGGGTTTTTGGCATTCCTGTTTATTTTAAAAATTCCTTTAGAGCCTTATTGTAATCATCTTCTTGTGAACGAGCGTAGTCATCACATCTCTTCTCACAGATAAGTCGCCACCATTCTAGCAAGCTTGTTTCCGCTCAATTTACAGTTTCAGCTTATTTCCTTATTGAATAGAAAACCAATTTTATTATATCTCTGTTATTTTGTGTTAATCGCCTGTTAATAATCTGTAGTCATTTCATTCTTCTCATAAATCTAGATCAAGTTTCGAGACGAAATATGACTCACACAAAGAATTCAACAATCAAACGACAAAATTATAACCTGACTGTGAAGGAGATGAAATTATCCATCATCATATTTGTCATCATCATTATCATCATGTTGAGACAAGGTTTCAATGAACATGTTCATCGTTCCTATAGCATCTTCGTCGGAAATCTCCAAAAACAACAACGAGTGAAAGGTGACAGCATTGAATTTTTCCAAACTATGCTTCTCCAAGTCATGGACATGATATGAGGAGGAACTATAAATTTTTGAAGGCATACAATACGTTTTAGGATTCCCAAACCATTCAAAGGGTCTAAAACCACCACATAGGCCCTATAAATGAAATCTTTGGCCTATGTGTCATATTGGCACCATTACAAGGTTTTATGAACTATATATGACTCTTAAGATTTTGTACAAGGTATATGGATAAAAAAAATAGTATTCAAGGGCCTAAAGGATGCTTTAAGAGCTCATCTACCATGCACAAGGTCTAAAACCAAGAGAATCTCATTCAGGTTTATACCATCATCTCCAATTTTAACTTTGGTTCGTCTAACAATTTTCAAGGTTGTACATTAATTACCAATTAGTGGAAATTATTCTTTAATTTGACCCCGTGCAGAGTAACCTATGAATGGGGCCAACATTGAAATTTTTTCAGTTTGTGCTTGTATGCACCAAAATTTGACATGGTTATAGTAGATGCATGTGTTGATGGTATGGGAGGGTTTCAAGACTCAAATACGACTCACACAAAGAATTCGACAATCAAATGACAAAATTATAACCTAACTCTGAAGGAGACGAAATTATCCATCGTCATGTTTGTCATCATCGTTATCATCGTATTGCAACGAGGTTTCAATGAACACGTTCTTCGTTCCTATAGCATCTTTGTCAGAACTTTCCAAAAACAACGACTAGTGAAAGGGGCCAGCATTAAATTTTTTCAAACTATGATTCTCCAAGTCATGGACATGGTATGAGGAGGAAATATAAATGTCTTAAGGCATACAATATGCTTTTAGGACTCCCAAACCATGAATAGGGTCTAAAACTACCACATAGGCCCTATAAATGAAATATTTGACATATGTGGCATATCGGCACCATTACAGGGTTTTATGAACTATAGATGACTCTTAAGGTTTTGTACATGGCATTTGGATAAAAAAAAAAATATTCAAGGGCCTAAGGGATACTTTAAGAGTTAATCTAACATGAACATTAAGGTCTAAAACCAAGAGAAGCTCATTCAGGTTTATACCATCATCTCTAATTTTAACTTTGGTTTGTTTAACAATTTTCAAGGTTTTCCATTAATTACCTATTAGTGGAAATTATTCTTTAATTTGACCCCACACAAAGTGACCTATGAATGGGGCCAACGTTGAATTTTTTTCAGTTTGTGCTTGAATGCACTGAAATTTGACATGGTTATAGTAGATGCATGTGTTGATGGTATGGGAGGGTTTCGAGACTCAAATACGACTCACACAAAGAATTCAACAATCAAACGAAAAAATTACAACATAAATGTGAAGGGAGTCACAAATCGGTCCCACATAGTAAGAGAGTTCCCCAAACAAGTGCCTCAAATTATCTAATAAATCCAAACCAGTGACCAAGGACCAAGGGGAGGAGGAGAGGAAAAAATGGGGAATCCTACCTAAGCACTAAGGTAATAGGCAATAGGAAACAAAAAATAGTGTTGAACTAGCGAAGTTAATAGGCTAAGGGATACAATGTTGGTTTGATTTGAACTTGTGACATCTTAGGAGGAAACAGATGTTCTTAACCCTAGTTTATTTTGAATTCCCAAAATATCAACTGAGCATCGACAAGGAAAACCTCCCTCTTTAATTTAGTGAAGAGATAAATAATCCAATACTAAGAGTGATCACCTGCATCTAATTAGGTCTAATCACAACATTTCCATATCCCTTTTCTAGGCACTACACAAGTTCTAGGTGAAGCTTAGGTTTTGAAGATGAGTCAATGTTGAAAGACACCCAAAAGGATTGCATATCAAGCATTGGCTAGGGATAATAGGATCCTTCAAGAGTGGTTGGGGGGATTAGTCCTCTAGGAATCCTTTCAAAGTACTATATAGGTAATCTCAAAGCTTGTCCAATGCAAGAGGGAAGATCCTTTGGATGTCCTACCTCAATGCAAAGGAACAAAAAATTCAATGGTCAAAGCGAGTAAGGCTTTAATATACACAAATTCTTAGCTTGAATATAACAAAAGATATTTATGATGATGATATAGATGATGATATGATTGGAAATGACGACATTGATTATGGTGTTGATATGGCCAATACTTTCAACATTAATTATGAACCGGATTATACATATGTTATATATGTTATATATATAAACCTTCCATCTAGCAAGGCCCTGCAAAGACAAACAGAGTCACCCTCCAAGGTTCCACAAGTCACAATATCATTCCAAGTAAGCTATATCTAATAAAAGAACCACCCGATCATGTGCATAAAATCCACCCTTTTCAAAATAAACAAGTGCTCAAAGACCCTATGCGATATTCCAAATTTAGATATGGGAGGGGTGTCATAATTCCCTATTGGGTGAACCAATTCCTCAAGTAGGGGATATTCCCAAGGACAATCCTGTGTAGGTTATGTAGTGAATGTGAGGTGAATTGTGTCAGACTTCTAGGTATGGGGTTTCATGATATACAAGGGATCATATTGTCTCATTTATGGATTCCTTTGTTGAGGGTTGACCACATCCTTTTACTTTTTTTGTTTTTAAATCATATTTTTCCAAGCCCTTTATTATTTTTCATGTGTTACCAAGTTGAAGATAATAAGGGGCACTAAAAAGGAAAT
>SNQJ01S0192667.1:0-17841 GCA_010110895.2 Picea sitchensis | reverse complement strand
TGAGAGAGAGAGAGAAGAATGAGTAATGTTTGAACAAGGCATGAGCAATAGGACCTGAAAAGAATATAGAGGATGCAATCAAAACTCAATTATACTCTTCTCAAGAAAGAAAAAATATAATTGGATGAATTATGAAATGGAAGAAAATGGGGTGATCCATATAGACTTACTGTGATGGAATATCATGACTCATTTTTATGTTGTTGGTGTCCTTATATTTTCCTTGATGATGGTTTCATGTCTGGTACTAACTTCTCCTTATTTATTTTCTTCCATGATCTTAATTAAGGCCCCCATTAACCACTATTCTATATAATATTTCATTGGGGCTACATTGATTTCGTATCTAAATTTTAATATCAAAAAGTATACCCTCCAAGTCTCTTAAGTCAAATGAAAGTTGGTTAAGCATGTCTTTAATATCTTCATTTTTGTTTGCATATCTTACCAACCAATTCTCAACTTCATTTTCATTATATTCAATGATACTATTAAATTTCTTGGATGAAAGACCCTTTAATATTTCCACTTCTTGCTGAAATTGCTCTCCTGTCATAACTATAGAATTTAAAATTAATTAGGGTTCCTGTACTTCTCCTTTGGTTCTGGCTAAGTCTATTTCAGTTAATATTTTGTATAACCCCTCTTTTTTAGTAACCACATCATCACATTCCTCAAGAATGTATTTTAGAATATTTATCTTCTTCATCCAACAAGCCTTTAGTTGTTTTATCTGTGCAGGAGAAGGTAAATCTTCTTATTTTGTTTTTATTTCAATCATATTTGAAACCTTCAAAGAAAATGTAGTGATTGCATATTTATAAAACCCTTATTCATGTTTATAGTCACCTAAGAGGAAATCTCTAAAATGATTTAATTTAGAGCCAAAAGAAACAATGTTACTTCCAACATCACATGCTTGCATAATAAGATGCATTCTCTTTTTAATATTTTCTTCAACGAACTTTCTGACAACGACCAACAAGCTTAATGTTCCTTTTAATTTTAAATCCATTGTTGCAGGTTTGACACTGGCCAATGGAATTGCAAGAATAGGGGACGACATCAAAGTATATTCCATCTCTTTAATTCTTTCCTTTAATTTTGCATGTTGTAACTTCGTGTCATCAATTGAAACATCCAAATCATCCCATGTTATATTATGTATCTTAGCAATTCTAGATGGAAGTAATTTGATGAGATCATACCCATAATGAGATTTTTCATTTGTATTCTTGGGTTCAAATCCTTTAAATATTAACTTTCTATATTTTTTGTCAAATAAATCATTATGTATGGAAAATGAATCTTCTTTTGAAAAATATTCTTCTTGTGTAGCGAGTTCAGATGAAACCTTTTGACTTTCCTGCAACCTATGTTCTTCATCGGGGAAATGAATATTTTCAATATCAACCTCCAGGTCCATGTCCTTGCGAGATATATCATTTTTAGATATAGGTCATCCTACTTCTTCTTGCTGAGAATTTTTTCTTTTTCTCTTTACTTGAAGATTATGGGGACTTGCAATTTTTCCTTGTGGAGGGTTTTTATCATCACCGCCACTACAAAAATTACTCTTTGAATCCTTTTTTTGCTGCGACATTGTTTCTTGGAGACTATATTTGGGTTGACTATTTTTTTTTTAATCTACAGGAGGTTGAGTTCCTCTTTAATTTGAACCTTTTCCTTTTTGTTTATGTTGATTTGTTGAGCTTATGATAATCTCAATATCATCAACAAATTGCATTGGAACATCATGGCTATTATCTTCTTCAATCATCAGTGTATTAGTAAATGCATTAATGAATCCAACTGATGTCCTATGATTGAGAAATATATGACTTGGGTCAAAACCCTTGATATTTTATGCATACTCCAGATTGAAATAGTTCTGGTGAGTTGAGTAATCATCAATTTTTGCAATAACTCTTACCATGATTCTTCTGATTTTCCATGGCAATGGGATAAATTGCCTCTTCCTTTTCTCATGAAAAAAGTGGAACCAAAATATGTATTTCCTAGAAACTTCAATGATGAATATTTTTTTTGAAATGTAATAAGGGAGAAAGAAAGGATTTTCATGAGAACCAAAAATTCTAATCACATTATAATTTTCCATTTTTTCTAAAGTCCCTCTTTTGTTCAAAAAGGTCACTACCTCTAATGATAGTCTAGTTGTATTCTCTCCAAAACTAAGTTTCTTGAAAATAGTCATGTATTCATTGTATACTTCATAAAGGTGATAAGTAGCTTTATGTATCCATAGATCCCAATACCACATAGTTATTAGATCAATTTTGCAATATAAACTTTTCCCGATAGTCAAACCCTTGAATACGTGCCAATAAATAATAGAAAATATTAAGTAAGAAGCCATATAGAACTTCCTTTATTTCTTGAATTTCAAAAGTTGTGAAAAAATTTCAACATAGATGATTTTCCCCCAATCAAATATAGCTTCTCCATGAATTGTAAAATATAAAATATAAAGGGCCAACCGAGGAATGGTTGTCATGGATTCTTGACTAGTAATTCTAGTGAAGAGCCATTCAAGTTCTCGATAAGGGTTCTTAAACAGACTAACCTTCATTCTTGATATATCAATTGCCATTGTCGTAGGATCCTCTAAATATTCTTAAAAATGATCAAATCCATTATTATTTTTTTCTTGAGGAAGTTCCTTGCTTCTTCTCCTTTAAAAGTAATAGTAGGCTCTGGCAGTTTCAACATTTTTCTGAAGATCAATGACACCAAAGAAAAGGAGGATTCACTTTGAAGTTGAATAACCCTTCGTCTTGGAACAAACTTATTAGTGCACCAAGAGACAATTTATTTACAGTCAAAGACTTCAGGCACACATCCAACTAGAGCAATACCTGATGTCCATATTATGTTCTCATTTATTCCAAGCAATGGAAATGTAGAATAGTACCAGTAAGATATTGACCATTGAAAATTTTGATCTTCTCTCTCAAAAATATTCAATGTATCTCCACAGAAATGTTTTGTTATTGTAGCCATTCAATTGAAGTTAGTGGACTATAGTATAATTCCTTAGAGAAATGATTATGAAATGAATATTTTCTCAGTAATATAACTTAAAGCCTTTTTTGATGGAGAAATTAATACAAATTAAAAGATATTACCTCGAGTGTTCTTCCATTAATAACATCCTTTTCATAATTTAATTGGTAGTTGTCTTCCCTATGATTAGAATTTAATGTATCTCAAGAAGAGTGACAAAGAAAGTATACACTATGGTGGGGAGTCAGGCATGGGAGGGTAAATGCGGTGAACTCGCGAGTCTGCCAACCCCCGAACCTGCCATACAATAGAAATATGGCTACGTATTGTTAAAAGATAAGAGTGGAAGAAATGAAATGGTTAAGTTTAGTGATCGGTCAAACTCATGAGAAAATAAATATTCAAGACTTGAGACCCGTGAAACCGTGGTGGAGAAAATACAAATTATTCTAAGTATAAGACTCAAATCAGGAGCACGAAGAAAATGAAAGTTCATTTTGGTGACGATAGAGAAAAGGGTACATAAGAAATGATAACATGAACCCACGAGTATGCCAACCCATGAAACCATAGTTATAAAGAAGGCTCTTGAAATACGACTAAGTCATTGTTCATTATGGATACGGTGGAGGAAGAGAAGTGAAAATTGTATAACATGGAACTCTTGGTAACGAGTATTGTAACATCCCCAACCCTCCAAAGGTTGGGCAATGCTATCAACACTTATGACTTTATCCCTTTAAATCTTTGATACCATACTATAACATCCTCCGGGATGTCAACCCACGTCAGGAGTAAAGATACTGTGGAATAACACTTATATAACATGCATTTAAATAAATTCAATACATTAACGCAGAGTAAGCACATAATTACTACTAGCATACATAATCCATGGAATTAACAATAATTCATATGCACAACTGTAAACATCATTGCAACGAAATACATGATAATATTGCAAGCATCATAGACATGCATTTAAAAGATGAATTTAAACACATGCATATACTTATCTTTGAAACTAGATGTAATTCACCAACTGCTTCCAGACCTTCCACGAACCTCCCAACCTTAGACCATGTTGCTCATCACTCTCAGCAGTAGGTCACCCCCGAGCTGGGACTAAGCTCCACTGAGGAGGGAATACTAGGCTAGGCAAGTTCAACGAGAAGACACCTAGTTATGGTTTCAGGATTGTGTAAGGGTGCACAGAGATATCACACACAGGTTTGAACTGTCCAGGTAAGGGATCTGAAAACAACACCAGAGAGAGGTCGATCATGGACAATCACGAGTTCAGACGGAGGATGGCGAATTAGAAGGTCTAAACCTTGGACTCAGGTGATGGTTGGTGGAATGCCGACACCCAACATGGCTTATTCCTATGGTTTTAACTCCATGCGCTTTGGTTGACACATGTCGCCCATGAAGCTGCATGTGCTCCATCACTATGTGTTCCTCTCTGGGAACTTAGGACAAAATATATACATTTACACAGTACTTTGGAATAATAATAAATTATTATTCCCAAGGGTTTAAGCCCCCAAGCTTAGCCCCTCTTTATTACCTTTTAGCCCCCTCTCCCTTACCCAGGCTTTGTGGAATTTTATTCCCCCATCACTCATTCATCGTGGTCAATCCACATGCAGAGATGTTTATCTTTTATTAATAATGTGCATAATTACATGTACAAAAGTAGGCTCTTGGCCTTTAACACTTACGCTCTCCGACCTAATAAACACATAATCCTATCAGCTTATCAATACTCGGCTCACCATCCTACAAAACATGATTTACAAAACATGATTACAACAGGTCTCGTCCTTTGGGATGTTACAATCCCCTCCCCTTATTTTTTCACTGTCTTCAGTGCAAATTTCACATAGCATCCGTAGGATTTTCAAAATCTTCAAAAGATGTGGTTATTCTTCCTGCATAGCATCCTCATGCTCCCATGTCGCGTCCTCAGGATTGTACCAGGTCCACTGGACCTTTACAATCCATATAGCTCAATTCCAGAGTTTTTTTCTTTTCCTATCCAATATGCGCACAGGATGCACTTGCATGACACCTTCTCGCTCCACCTGAATCACATTCCAATCGATAACATGATTAGCATCAGGTATATATTTCTTAATAAATGAAACATGAAACACATTATGTACATTCATGGATGCAGGTAATGCAAGCATATACGCAACTGGCCCAATCCTTCCTAGTATTTCAAATGGCCCACAAAATTTGGCTACCAACTTGGCACAGTTTCCTAGCCTTAGGGAACTTCTGTTAGCTTTCACTTTCAGGAAAACATGGTCACCCACTTTAAAATCCCTATGGGTTCTTTTTTTATCAGCATAAATTTTTTGTCGGTCCTGGGCAACTTTCAAATTATGCTTAATTTTTAGCATTTTCTCTTCCATTTCCTTGAGAAACTTTGGCCCAACTACTGCTCTATTAGTTGGATTACCCCATCTTACTGGAGTATTTCACTTTATTCCATAAAGTGCTTCAAATGGGATCATCTTCAATGATGCTTGATACCCATTGTTGTAGGCGAATTCTACCAAGTACAGGTAGTCTTCCCATTTTGATGGTTTGTCCATCACATACATTCTCTCACAATCCTATGTCCACGTAAACTTCTTCTCCTTCCTTTGCAAAGAAGTGATAGGGTGAGCTATCCTCGAGAACCCTATGATAAACCATCTGTAATAGCCCGCTAGACCCATAAAGGATATAAATTCCACCACATTCCTTGGCATTGACCATTCTCTTATGGCCTCAACCTTCTTAGGATCTAGGATGATCCCTTATTCTGAAATAATATGCCCCAAGTAATGGATCTGTTCTTGATAAAATGAGAATTTTCTCAACTAAGCATACAGATGGTGCTCTCTTAGCACTTGTAGCACCATCCTCATGTGTTGTTCATTCTCTTCCTCTAACTTGGAATACACCAGAATGTCATCCAGGAAGACTATGAAAAACTTGTCTAGATAGTCCCTGAACACACCATTCATCAAGCACATAAAAACAACAGGTCTGTTTGACAGCCCAAACGACACCATTGTGAACTCGTAATGACCATACCTTGTTCTAAAGGTGGTGTGTCTGATGTCTTCATCCTTTATTCTTACCTGGTGATATCGTGATCTGAGATTTATCTTCGAAAATATCTTTGCATCCTTCAACTGATCGAAGAAATCATCAATCCTCGGAAGAGGGTACTTGTTCTTGATAGTTACTTTGTTCAATTGCTAAAAATCGATGCACAACCTCAACGTTCCATCCTTCTTCTTCACGAATAGAACTGGGGCACCCTAAGGATACATGCTTGGGTGAATGTACCCCTTCCTCAGAAGCTCTTCAAGCTGCAACTAAAGTTCTTTCATCTTTGGTGTGCTCATTCTATAAGGATCTTTCGACACTGGAGCTGCTCCAGGCATCAAATTTATAGAGAAATCGATATATCTCTTCGGAGGTAGTCCGGGTACCTCCTGAAATACATCTTCAAAATATTTTAGTACTTCATGGTCTCCAATATTTGAGACCTCATCCTTATATGCTTCCTCCATATGGGAGGAAAACAACTGACAACCTTTCCTGTAGCATTTCTTCAGCTGGAATGCTGAAATTTCTCTGACAACTACAACTTTGGGAATTCCTTGGACTGTTTTTCGATTCCCCTCCTCATCCAGGCAAGTAAATGCCTTGTTACAACAATCCAGTAGGGAATGGTGCTGGTCCAACCAGTCCATCCCAATTAAACAATCATAAGAGCCTAAAGGCAGAATATTCAATTCAGCCTTCATGCTCAATCATTTCATGTCCACAGGATAGGACTTAACTAACTCAGTGAATTTCCTCTTGGTTCCTGTATCCAACTGCACTAACCAAGACTTTTAATGTTTTCTTCTTGATAAATGCAAACCTTCCACCACTTTAGGATCTATATAACTATGGTTAGCCCCTGAATCAATTAAAATAGTAAGCGGTCGGTTGTTAATCATACCTTCCACTTCAATCATGTGCGATTGAAATTCAACTTGCTTGTTGTCCAGGGCTGCGTAGATCCTTGGCATTCTGCTACCCATGTCCTCCATTGTTTCATCTTGCTAAACATTGTGGATGAATCTCGCTTTATCATTTCTATGGGGGAAATCTATGTACCTATGGTTTCCTTTACGACCCCAACACTCCATAGGTGTCTTCCTTGGTAATTGACCACCTACTTTAGCCTTTCTGGTCTCTCTAAAAGATGGTTTTCCCTGGGGACTATTTCTAAAAAAGGGAGGCTTGTTTCCCTTCTACCTCTATTTCTTCTTGAACTTCTTCTTGTCTTCCCAAGCCTTCTGGAAGGTAGGCTTTTCTCTTTGTTGTTCATATAAACATTTATCTCTTATTGTTTCTTCCATAGACTTAGGGTCATCAAACTAAATATTGTCACCAATAGAAGGTGGTAATCCACTTAGATAACTATGAATATTGACATTCTCCTCCTTGATGAACATAACATACTTCAATAGTTCCAAAAATATTCGCTCGTATTCATCAATGGTCATGCTGCCCAGTTTGAGTTCAAAGAACTCTTTCATCTTTATTTCATAATATCTTTTAGTCAAATATTTATTCTCGAAATACCTCTTGAATTCCTTCCAAGTGATATATTTCTCTCTAATATGTTGCACCTACACAAGCTGATCCCACCACATGGATGCTTTTCCTTTCAATTGATACATCATGATTCTTCTTTTGGCATGAGAGGAATAAGTCTACAATTGGAAGTACTTCCTCATACCTAGAAGCCATGTCTCATCATCTTCTTCCTTCTGGTGTTCTCCATCAAACATGGGAGGCTTAATCTTATTCATTTCTCCTTTCGGTTCATCCACTCCAGACCTCCTATTCTTTCTAGTAGGATATGGGCTTGAACTACCGCGTGTTTCTTTACTTGAATTCTTTGAGGAGCGACGACGATGTCCACTAACACTTCTCGATCTTCTTTTCCTCTCAGGGGTCCTGTGACTCCCTATTTTTCTTGTGTCACTCTCCTTTTCCAATTTATTTTTAGTCCTATCCAGGCTCCACAACAACTTCAAAATGAATTCACCCTGTTTATCCTAATTTTTCTTGAGCCTTCTGCTATCATCTCGGTGAGCCTGGGCATCTTTCTGCAATCTTTCAATGATTTTCATCATATGCCCTTCCTTATCCATCTCCTTTCCGTGCCCATTGGAGTTTGATCCTTCGACTCCCAAGTTGACATCCATTCATTTTCTTTCATTCTCTGAACTAGAGGTAATTCACACCTCTTCCATTTCTTTGCACTCACCAGCAACTCTGACCGGTTCTGTCCCTCATCAACTTCTACAATCACAACGTGCAGACAACCAGAATTTGTCAGGCCATCTTTCCTTAACAAATTACAAACATTCAAAACCAACCTGATTCTAAGAAAACATTTTGACTTCATGAATCTTTTGAGCTCTTCTTGGCTATGTAACCTTTGGGTGATAGCCCCCCCTTTCTTAGTCCCCAACCCATGTGATCACGGGCTGTGACAAAATGCTAGACCACTATCTCTCTAGTTTTGGTTACCGAACTCGTGACATCAGGTGGATCAATGGTCCATGTGTACATGACATCCAACGGTTGGAACCCACTGCGGTCCTTTCATCATCGAAATTATGGGACTTCGGGACTTTAGGATTTCGAGACTTCAGACCTCGGAGGTTCCCACACTTCTTTCCTCCAAATATTTTGACATCGAAATTTTCAATTTACTTTATCCCTTTCGGGCCCACGTCACATAGTTTTTTCCAAAAAACACAGTGGCACGTTGCATGCTTAGGAGGGTCCACGTCACCTTCGGAAATGTCATCGTGTCCTACCACGTTCATTTTTCTTTTTGGGATTTTGGGTTTTAGGAGTTTGTGCGTCCGCACATCTCACTTTTTCCAATAGCCAAAATCGCAAAATTACGATTTACTTTCTGCTTGATCCAACGGTCAAGTTTTCTTCCTCCGATCTACAGTGTAGATCGTTTTGAGACTTCAGAGTTTCGAGCATCAGGATTTCGTGCATCAACACATCTCTCATTTCCCAATAGTCGAATCCCTGAAAGGTTTCCAGGATAACTCTCATGCACCTTCTCCAGATCTAATGGTCATGAGGGATTTCCTTTCCTCCCGACCAGATCCATTGGCTCCAACACTTCATGCATTGTGCTCTCTCTCTCTGTGTGGAAAAATACCACACCAACTGTTGTTTTGTAACATGGCCAAGAAACCCCTTGGCACTCAGAAATAATCTAAGGTTCGAAATTAGTCCCTCCAGACACAATTTCTACCTGAAACCTCGGGTCCAATGGCCCCTTATCTGGCCCATCCAGGCTCAACATTGAAAACCTTGTCTCTGATACAAAAATGTAACATCCACAGCCCTCCAAAGGTCAGGCAATGCTATGAACACTTATGACTTTATCCCTTTAAAGATTTGATACCATACTGTAACATCCTCCAGGCTATCAACCCATGTCAGGAGTAATTCTATTGCAGAATAACACTTATATACCATGCATTTAAATAAATTCAATACATTAACGCAGAGTAAGCACATAATTACTGCTAGCATACATAATCCATGGCATTAACAATAATTCATATGCACAACAGTAAACATCATCGCAACGGAATACATGATAATATTGCAAGCATCACAGACATGCATTTAAAAGATGAATTTAAACACATGCATATACTTATCTTTGAAACTAGATGTAAGTCACCAAATGCATGCAGACCTTCCATGAACCTCCCATCCTTAGACTGTGTTGCTCATCACTCTTAGCAATAGGTCACCCCTGAGCTGGGTTAAGCTCCAGCAGGAAGGGAATCCTAGGCTAGGCAAGGTCAACGGGAAGACACCCAGTTACAGAGGAAGGATTTTCTCTCGTGAGTCACTTATTCCCATTGCTCACAAAATCTCATTCCCCACATGCCTGTCCCACCCTAGGATTATACACCTTCACTATCACCAAGACAATCCTTCGGTTGCTAACCTCCCTTGCCTTGGGCTTCAGCAACAGAACGGACCGAAAGTCTCAAAGTTCTGTAGAAGATACAGGACCCCTTCCAGGAGTTCTTACTTCCTCAACACAATCTATCACCTAGAGATAGTTTCTCGTAGGTTTGGCAACTTGTTCTTGTGACTAGTTCCAGCACAGTGAGGACACAACAACAAGTCTCAACAACGCACAGTCAATGGAAACAACCTCACATGGTCAGGAAATACGCTGCCACAACATCCCACTGGGATAGCACAACACAACCTAGAAATATTTGGGTTTCTCAATCATGAAACACAGGATGGACTCACAGTTATGGTTTTGAGATTGCATAAGGGTGCACAAATATCTCACACACAAGCTTGAACTATCCAGGTAAGGGATCTGAAAACAACACCAAACAGATGTTGATCATGGACAATCAGGAGTGTAGACGGAGGATGGCTAATTGGAAGGTCGAACCCATAGACTCAAGTGATGGTTGGCGGAATGCAGACACCCAACATGACTTATTCCTATGGTTTTAACTGCATGCACCTAGGTCGACACATGTCACCCATGAAGCTGCATGCGCTCCATCACCATGCGTTCCTCTCCAGGAGCTTAGGACAAAACATATACATTTACATAGTACTTTGGAATAATAATAAATTATTATTCCCAAGGGATTAAGCCCCCAAGATTAGCCCCTATTTCTTACCTTTCATCCCCCTCTCCCTTACCCAAGCTTTGTGGAAGCTTAGTCCCCCATCACTCATTCATCGCGGTCGGTCCACACACAGAGATTTTTATCTTTTATTAATAATGTGCATAATTACATGTACCAAATCAGGCTCTTGACCTTTAACACTTAGGCTCTCGAGCCTAATAAACACATAAGCCTATCAACTTATCAATACTCGTCTCACAAGGCTACAAAACATGATTACAATAGGGGTCATCCTTTGGGATATTACAAGTATTATGAACCTGTCGTGCTCAATAATTTTCTAAGTAAAAAGAAAATAAAGGATGAGGGAAAGTTTATATACAAGTCAATAAGAGTGACCTCTGTAAGGATGATTGTAAGATTCAAAGTCATAAGGATAGGCTATAGTCTTATCTAATAGAGGCAGTCTATAAAGCAAATGGTTGCTAATGTTCAAAGTAGAAGGGATCTCATTAATGTGTATTTCATTTCCACTAGAAATATCAATACAATGATTTTTGTCTCATAAAAATAAACCTGAAATATAATTTCTTGTAGGTATATTCAGACATTATTATAAACATGAATTAAATATCATTTAAAGATTGCAGATAATCACTAAATATCACAACAAACATCACATATAAGACAAGTATGAGTCAAAAAAATTATTGATCTTCCATTAATTCCTCATAAATATAGAAGGATATTTGTATGATAAACATCTCTAATACAATCTCCATTATAAAATTGGGCAATTTGTAATACAGATTCTACAACTTTCTCCTCTCCGAAGACTCCTCCTCGGGAATCTCTTACAAGTCTCTCCTTTGTTATCTCTCTACTCACAACCTTATATATCATGTTCCCCATGGGGAACACCTTGACCCATAGGTCACTTACATAAGTGGATCATAACTAAATTTGCATGTATTCATAGGTCCCTGAGCCAGTTATTGCAACCTTATATATCTTGTTCTCCATAGGGACAACCTTGACCCATATGTCTCTTACGTAAGTGAATGATAACTAACTTTACATGTATTCATAAGTTCTCAAGCCAGTTTTTACAACCTTATATATTTTGTTCCCCATGGGGACAACCTTGACCCATAGGTAGCTTACATAAGTGGATCATAACTAAATTTACATGTACTCACGAGTCCTAAAGCTAGTTGTTACATCTCTTAGGCGATGCTTAGTACTTGCGGCACACACCTCCTTGTTGTAGACAATCATCCGCTACAATTGATACTCAGAAAGGTTTTTTTATCTAGTCACCAACTTCACATTGTGGGGTGGTACCAAATCAACTTATAATGAGAATGAGTTCCAAAATTAGTAGTGCATCGAAGGTTCTAATGAAAGATACAAAATGTGATATGGATATGGAGGGTGAATCACTAGGAGGGAAGAGAGAAGGGGAAGTATTGGGGATGAGATTGAGGTAGAGGATTATGGTGGGGATGGAAAATATTGATATAAACTAGGTATATGATTACCAATTTTTAAGTTCTTGTTTCTAAGAAACTGTCGCGATATCCTATACCTCGGTGAAACACCTTCAATGCCCATTTGGCTCAACCAACCCAGACATATTATTTCTGGCCAACTATTGTTTCTCTAATCTCCTTGTAATGACTTGAAATTGTTGGAATCATCAATTCCTTCCCTAAATATATTCTCCATTTCCTTTGGCCCTCCCACTACTACTCGAGACTCCCCCTTTCTCTGTCTTGGGGCCTCCTGGACTGTCGACGTTGATGCAACGTGCTTCCTCTTGACTGATGGAACCATATGGATATGGGTGTAGTATTGTGGCCTCTAATACGACCACCTGAATCCTTCCCACATTTCCCCCATGGTGGCGTAGTCTAAATGTTCTACATTTATTTGGCATTTTTCACATGAATCCAATGATCTAAATTTGGGAAAGATTACAATTTTATGTTGATTAGCTTTCATTTCTAAATGCATAAATGGATTCATCATCTTGAAAAACCCTTAGGGCACTCATATTATACAGACTTAACCACTCAACAAGCTACTTATAATGCCATGGACTAGTGTTGCTTCGTTATACAAATGGGTAACTTTGGGACATGGTAGTACCGGTCAGGACCAACCATCATATGACTTCACTGGTCACATTAACTAGCATCTTACTTGAAATTTTCTCATAGCCTATCTAGTGGCACGACTGATATGGGTCAAGTACTATCCATCATGCCCACATCATCCAAAATTCTAATCTTCTCTATGTTCATCCATTAATCCTTATATTTTCTAATCATATCTCTTGTCCATTCATGTTTAATTGTCGTCTTGAGAGGCAACGGGCATAATAAGACCGATCTAGACATTTTTAGGCCCCATTTTTTGCATAATTGACATCTCAATCGAGACAAGGAGGGAATAATAAACCCATGACAAACATTTTTAGCCCCCTAGATAGCATAATTAAGGCCCAATTAGGGGCCAAATGCACCCATGAGATAAAAACTTTGCTGACATGGGAATGCCATGTAAGCGCCACAATGGTAGGACATAAGGATATGGTGGGTCACGATGGTGATGTTAGCGTTGCAAAATCGATGGTATTGAAAACCATGAAATAAGAGTTGAAAGTCTAACAAATAATGAACTGCGTCGTAAGTCCGATGAACGTTGAGGGACCAAGAAACAATTTAATGAAATTTTGAGAATTAGTGAGTAACTTCTGACCATAAGGTGGATTTTTTCCATAACATCGAAACACCCCATTGGACTTCAATACCATATGTAGTAGTGTTTAGGTAAAGTGTGTTTATTTAGCATGTTTCCTTAGTATGCATTTGTAGATATGTAATCTGAAAGTCCTAATTTGTTCTCGACATAAATTTATTAGATAGTTCATATTCTCCTTGATGTTAATGATTGTATCAATCCATAGATTAACACCTAATTGGTCCATGATCAATTTTGAGAAACTCTTATTTTTTTTTGTTTTTTTTGCATTAATATATTTCCTCAAGTGGTCATGTTTGTTAGGGTCATGGATTGTTTCCCTCTTTTAGGGTTTTAACCATGTAATACACTAGTGTATTGATCTTTGATCTATTTGTGTGATTTATTTATTTAGGTGATATGATCCTAAGGGGGGCATATATGTGGTCAAATGTATATGTAATAAGGTAAAATATGTATACATGGTAAATCTACATCTGGCCCCTTTATTAGGATAACCACTATTACATATACATTTACCCCATTACATATGCATTTAATCCCATATATTCTCCCCCTTGGGGTCATATCAAACACATTTAAACACATATATGCCCCCTGGGTCATATCGTAAGGTGTTCAACCTATGTGGAAATACCATGTTTTTTCAAACATTATGCTCTCTTAAAACCTAGTAGAAAGAGACCTTTTGTATTCCACAAACGTCCTTGTGAATTTGAGATAGTATAGATGCTAACTTGCTCTCGAACGAGGTTGATCTAGATTTATGAGGGAACAAAATGAAACACACAAATGAGAAAGAAACACATAGATAAAGTTATACTAAATTTTTATTAAAGAATGAAATTATGCAGAGATTGTAAAAGAAAATACATAGCTAAATGAACTCACTAGAATGGTGGAATATTATCTCTAAGAAGACATGTGATGGCTACACACATTCACAAGAATATTATTACAATGAAGGAAAAAATGCCTTTTTAACATAAAAAATCAATGAGAAAATCGTAAAAATCCAAAACTCTAACCCCAAAAGATGAAATCTCAAAAGGTTTGTGGGCCCCAATGTGGTTAGTTGATATGTCAAATTCTTAGGGGCATTACTTTTGCATGTGATATTCATTTGGGGAAGTTGGTAGCCCATCGGAAATGTCAAGCTAATAAGTACACATTCCAAACAACCCAATATATGGATTTAACATCTATTGGGCATTGTCACATCAAAAAACATTGTTTAGGGTCTCAAAATGGCCATGGAAGTCTGGTACCTGAAAACCGTAGAAAAACTACTAAGATGTGGAAAAATTCTAAATTAGTGGAGCATGTGGGTGGCCACTAGTATCTACTCGAATAAATCCTCCCACCTTAGGAACCAATGGTCCCAATTGTGTCAAGTTCCCACCGGATATGGGGAAACTTTTGCTAAATCTGAATGTTAGTGAGTCACTTTCCTTGCTAAAGTAGTTTTCATGTTTGTACTTTGCATTAGCCTATTGAAGGATGTCATGAACATGTTGTTGGAGGTGTTGGATCTGTTCGAAAAACATGGTTGGATGATCTATCTTGGTCTGAGTGTGGGAGGACTCTGTCGATGAAGATGCATCAGGAAGAGTTAGTTCAATGGGGGCTAATGGTTGGAACCTTGAACACACCTGAAAATGGTTGTGTCCAATAGAGCTATAAAAAGATTTTTTATAGCTTTTCTTGACTTGGCAGTGCATAGGCACCCTTGTCGATGAAGCAAAATATCTCTGTGGTCTTTTACAAGAAACATCAAAGAACACTTGTCCTAAAAGAGCATAGTCACCCTTGTCCTAAAAGAACATCAAAGAACAATACCTCATCCTTGAATGTCTTGATGTTATAGGACAAGTGACACTACTGGATGGCACGAAGATCTCGTCCATGGATGAGCCACCCAATGTTGTATGGTTATGGGTTTGGTGTTGTTGGAAACTCCAACCACTTGACAACCTCTACTGATATTAGGTTCTTTTAGCTTCTACTATTAACATTGAAATACAGTGGGGTCCCCTTCACCCACATATCTTAATGGAAGAGGCACTCCCCCTCCTCGAGCTCCTCTAGTTGGAATGGCATGGCCACAATGGTAGCAATGGGTTCTACATCAATGAGTTCTTTCCTTTTATTGTGTTTTGAATTAAAGTCTGAGTCAGGGTTCAACTCTTTTTCCTTGCGCTCGACCACCAATGGCTATTTCGAGCGACATCCATTCATGTTGTACCAGGGGATTTTGTGAAACTCACACCACTTTCCAATGTCCTTCATCTCTTTCGTTACCCTTCTTTTCTTGTGGCTTGGACTCATTGTCTTGAGGTTGGTTATTCTGTGAGTTAGGGACGCCTTTACCATACTTTTTTTGTTGCATATATGTAGATCAAAACTCCCACTTATTCTGCTACCTAAATTTATGCTCGAGTTTGACAACATATTGATAAGTGTTTCCCAATACGATATGTCTAGAAACTCCATTTATATTTGGATGTATCTATGTAGACCCCCACGGTATTTTAGAACCAAATGTCGCTTGGAGTATTAGATATCCAACTTGGTCCACAAGGTATGGAAGGTATTTGTGAACTTCAAGATTTTTTGGTTCCTCTCTTGACGTAGTGTGGTCCATCTCATGTATTGTTTGTCATAGTTTCCAACCAAGTAATATTGTTCCTTAACGACATCCATAAAAGAGTTCCAAGTGGGTTATACCTCAAACATTCCACACTCCTCTATGAAATTTTTCTCACAATAAGTCTCCCAACATTTTTTTACATGAGGGATAACCTTAAGGAGCACAAAGGTGATCTTTCCCCTATCAGAAAAATTGTGTACAGAGAAATAACCTTCTAGTAAATTCAACCACTTTTCCAAAGCATCTGCATCTATCTAACCTTCAAATACTTGAATATAAAAATTAACTTTTACCTTGAAGGGGGCATCGCTTCCAAATTTGTCATTTGACGAAGATGTGTCTTCTATTATTGACAGTCATCAAAGGATTTGGGAAAACATATCCATCATCTCGTCCCTTTGTCGCACAAGGGTTTCCATGAGAAAAATTTGAATAAGATATCCTCGTCCTTCGTCTCTCTTTTCTTCTGCCATGGGAGTTCATCGGGGCCGACGAGGATGGTCTTTTAGAGGCTCAAGTAGTTCAAGTCCCAACTCCTTATACCTTGACCTTGTTGGGGACATGCACATAGAAACAAATAAAGAGAAAATTATTATGATACCACTCATCTGGATTTATGAGGGAACAAAATGAAACACATAAATATGATAGAAACAAAAAGATGCAGTAATACTCAATTTTTATTAAAGAATGAAATATGCAGAGACTATAAAAGAAAATATAGAGTGAAATGAACTCGCTAGAATGGTGGAAGCTTATCTCCGAGAAGAGATGTGATGACTACATGCATTTGCAAGAAGATGATTACAATGAGGCCAAAAATTCTTTTTTAACATAAAACATCAATGAGAAAACCATAAAAATCCAAAACCCTAACCCCAGAAGATGAAATGACAAAAATTTTGTGGGCCCCAATGTGGTTAGTTGATACGTCAACTTTCTGGGGGCATTACTTTTGCATATGATCTATGTTAGGGGTGCTTGGTAGCTCGTTGGAAAGGTCTAGCTGAGAAGTATACATTTTGAATGTCACAATAGATGTCTCTAGCATCTATTGGGCACTTACATGCCAAAAAACATCGTTTAGGGCATCAAAAAGACTATGAAAGTTTGGTACCCGAAAAAACATAGAAAAATTGCCAAGATATGGAACCATTATGAATTAGTAGAATAGGTGGGTGGCCACAAGCATCCACCTGGATCAGGGGTTAATTTAGAAATCATCAATTTGATGAGTATGTTTGAGTTGCCTATAATAATCAAATATATTATTATGGTTTCATTTTCTAGAAAAAAACCTTGAGAAAGAACAATATCATTAACTTGATTATTTGTGGACATTGCTAAAGCCTAGACAAAAGTTGTTTCAAGTTGTCCCTCAAGATCAAGAAAGATCACCCCACATGTGCCACCCCTTACCTCTTCATAATTTTCAAATGAAAAGAAACAATAAAATTTTGAAATAGGCAAGATGTTCAAATTTTGAAAACAATGAAGTATAAAAAAATTGAAAAGGGAAAGGCATTAAATTTATGAAATGAGTAGATATTGAAAATTTTATGAAAACATAACAATATTGAAATTATGAAGTAGGTGCGATATAATAATTTTGAAAGACGCTAAATATTTGAGGATATTATATTCTAATTTTATCTTTTCAAAAGACAAATTTAACTCTTACAA
>SNQJ01S0192666.1:3685-17842 GCA_010110895.2 Picea sitchensis | reverse complement strand
GTTGTGTATGCGAAGCTGCCGCATCATGTAGACACTACTTGCCTTTTTCTGTAGATACGTTTCATACGAAAACTCTGCCAACTCAGGAAGCACATTTTGTAGCAGAGGCTACCTAACCGTACAATGCACGGTTGTGTTGCCCACGATTCAGATAACAACATTCACGCAATGTCCATATATATATGGACATTTTTCACCACATCGCAGATAATCAATGGTATCATCACTTATCAAAGCGGAGGCATAAGCATCGGAGTTGCATCTTGCACATACAGGCTCAAAGGGGGTCGAGTACACATTGGCTGCAACTAAAAGACCTTCAACCTAGGAATGTGAGCAAAGAGAATAATACATTAAACAACATAATACACAATTGCACCCCCCCTCCCTTTTAAAAATAAAAATAAAAAATTAAGCAGGCACATAAATTTGTTGAAGGCTATTTCTATAAGCAAAGTGAGAATGCTTTTGTGGATGTATATGCACAACAATTGTAGAGCTAGCTAGTTTATTCAGATCCTCTACTATATCTGCTCACAACTCTGTTACAAACGTTGTCTGGCTTGTCCGAAAGATCCTTTCTCTAGCATCCCTCTTCTTTGTTATATTTTTGACAGCACAAGTGGAATCTGCCCTCTATGCAATTGTTGTTTCATTGATGAAAAAAAATCTGAATACGTATCGAACAATTGTAGCTGCAACATGGAATAATGCAATATTTGTGTAACTTATCCGACGTACATGCACATGCAAAAGTAAAGGACAAAATTGAACATGAAAAGCGACACCATTGCCTTGTCGCTGTCAAACTCTCCATCCTTTATATGGAGAATGTGTTGCGAGCCAAATTTTCTCACCAGTGTGACAAAAACCCCAATCGTTCCGATTGGGTAAATATCAGTGCTTTGTGCAAGCTGATTGATAGTCGAGTCCGGGACGAAACGATATTATGAACAAACAACGAGAATTTTTTCCACAATGCTTGTTTCATTGAGTGAAATAATTCGATCGCAATCACCACGGTCATATACTGTTTTGGGCAATATATTAAAATATGTAATGGATATCCCATTACGCGGCAATATCTTTTCTGCATGTTTCTGGACAAGTTGCGGAGGAACAGTCAGTGTCATTGTCATTATGGCGTCCTTGTCTTTCATGTCAACACACATAATGGATCTACTTTTGTTTTCCTTGTCCAAGTCGGTGCTATAGACAACCATTATGTCCTCGACGAACACTTGTCCAGTTTGGCGGTTGTTCAAGCCCTCTATTGACAGTACTTTGGATGTCACAACTCTAGACCTGATAACATTTTTTTGAACAGGAAAACTAAAGTGAATGGTAGTGTGTTACAAGTAAACGCATAGTTTTGATGAACTATGGAGCTAGAGTTTTGCAACCACACCTCTTAGTCTGCGGAACATGCAGCACATTCAACATCTCGTTTGTACTTGTTGATACTTCTTGCGAGCTGCAAACAATGTATTGCAAATGACATTAGCATATATGCCATGCCATAGATGAATATATAGCCCAACAAATTTGTTTAGTAAACATATTAAGAGCAGAGTGTATGCATCTTTACCTTTGGCCTTGTCGGTATGTCGATGTCTAGGATGACTGGCTGCTCATGACCGTGTCACTAGTCCAACTTTTTCTGATGCAAGCATGTGCAGATGAACATCAGGACTAAACAAGCATATGCATTGTATATTGTCCATCGAAAGGACCAAATAACCGTAAAATTGTATGCATCTGAGTTTTTTAACTAGAGAAATGTTTAACAGTAAATAGGGCATGAGCGCAGGGCACCATGGCCAATCTGTATATCGCAGACCCCCAGAAGCCAGGGGACCAATCTTCAACCTACCAGCCTGGCACCCGCAATCGAGAAAGTGGGTAACTATGGAAGAAGGTAGAAGCACGACCACATATGTGAATCCATTAGTCCACCAACTGACGAACAAAGGAATTTTCGGAAAGCACACTAGGCAGATGAATTAGAAAACAAAAGGGATAATAGAAAATGGAAAAAGTAGAAATAGGGAGTGCAAAAGGCCCATTATTGCAAAGTCATCGTTTTCAAGTCTAATATTATATGCTCCCAACCAATTTGTATATTTAATTTACCAGCACACTTGGTATACCTTTTAGAAGATTGCACCACATAACCCTCTGTTGTTGCATTGAATGATTCATCTCCCTATCCAAGCAACCTGTTTTTTCCAAGGCAACAACGTCGAAGATGCAATGGACACGAAGGCAAGTTAGTATGAAGACAAACATCTAAAAGAAAGAGAAACAACTCTATTTACCCGCCAAAGAGTTCTTCATCCTGTCCAACCATTTTGTTTGTTTAAATGCAACAATGCAGCGCAAACACAACGGACATGAACCAACTTAGTATGCAAGAAGGAACACATGTAAGTAAGATAACTTACCATGTAGGAAGGCACACAACTAGTTTAACACATATACAGATCATAAATGAAATACAAAACAACGCAATATGAAACAATAGTACAAGCATGCACCTTTCTATATCCTTTTCAGCCGATGCAGTCAAGACTCCCTCGTTTTCTCCAGCTACTCTGTTTGTTTGAATGCAGGAACGCACAAAATTCAATGAACATCAATGGAAGTTGGTCTTCACCGGAGAACAAGCAATATGTACAAACAACAAAACTAACTTAACGAACAGTCTAGAAAGGCATAAACATGAACCTTTGCGCTTCTCTATCCATGGCTGCAAACACGTAGATTTTTTTCCCTAACCAAAATATATTACAAGGCCGCAGCTAAACGATTTCTAGTTTTCCATGGAAATTTATCCAGGTATGCCCTTTAACCATGTTCTTTATCCTCTACACAGACTGTTGTGCCCACGATACAAGTTCTCAGTTTTCCATGGCAAACCACCCAAACATGCTTCCAGACATCAAAATATAATCTTGCAGAATCTTTGTTGCACATATCACATCTCAAGCACAACACAAATTCTATCGTGCGCACAACAGTCTATGTAGAGGAGAAAGAATATTTAATGTCATATCCGCACTTCTGACCATACATGGTTTATAAATGTAGCCTGCATACATATGATTTATTCCAACAAAAAAACAATAGATATTGTAACTTCACATGTAATCCTCCAACAATTTTGCATGCAACTATTTTCTTTCATGGCAGGACTGGAGCACCAACAAAATCTCATAGAATAACATATATCAGCCTCAATAGACATGGAAAACAACACAACTGCATGTCGACCCGTGGGTGCAAGGGCTGAACACCGTAAAGTGCCCCCAAAAAACAATAATAATCCAAAAAAAAAAGAAAAAAGAAAAGCTCCAACCACCACTGCTTCACCCCAACCCTGCAAGGCCGAATCAAACAAAATAAAACAACAAGGACCAAAGAAGCCAGAAAGCATGAACAGGTCGAACTGCACCCCTAGGGCCCCAAAGCGCAAACCCCAGCCAAACAAACATAACCAACAACCCACGAACCAACGAACCAGCAAGAACCACCGAGCTAGTGAACAACATATGTATCTCCAACGATTACGAAACTGCAGCCCAAGCACAAAGGGAACCATGAACATACAAGGAACATGCGACTACAAATAAGCAAACATTCTTACTTGCAAACTGCAAACACTGAACAACAAACAAGGAATACAAAATGAAACTATGGCATTGAAACTTACTCTGAAATGATGAAATGTCGAGCGAAACAACAACAAGTAGCAACCGACAAACCAACGAAGACGAAGCACTCACTGAACCAATAAACAATGTATGTAGCTTCAACGATTATAGGGATGAAACTTACAATGGCAACAACCGACAAACCAACGAAGAAGAAGCACTCACTGAACCAACAAACAATGTATGTAGCTTCAATGGCAGAACAAGGATGAAACATACAATGTTTGTCGAACTGGCATTGGACAAACAAGACTGTGAAAATTCACTGTAACTGTATACAAAATTTCGAGGAAAAATGTACTCCGAGAAGCGTATTTACATAAACATTTAAGACTGCCAGGTTGTCTAAGGACCTCATGGTATGCAAACATTTAAGTTGTCAGGAGTGTTGGAGGACATCACGTCATGTAAACATTTACACTGTCAGGCCTATTGAGGCATCTCAGAATAAGTGTCAATACATTTCAACAAATATACATCCACCAAAGACGTCATAAACTTTGGAATTCTCAATCACTACAAAGCTTGGATATCAAAACATTTCAATATGCTTAGTACATATGAAAACTTACGAATATATTCGCCTAGCAGAAAATGCTAATACAAACATTCCAACTAATGTTGGCATTAATCGACCTTCAAGCAATATAGAGGAAAAATATATGATTAAAAAAAACTATCTACAAGAAAAACTTTGGATATGTTGCCATATAGTACATTGAGAATAGCAAAGCCGACAATAAGACCCCCAATCTCTTATCCAATCAGAGCAGTACATATATGTTGCTTTTTATTATATAAAAATATATTCTTTTAATTCCATAGCTCCAACAATAGGTATTGTGAAAATATTTCGGGTTAAAGGACAAACTAATATGTAGTCAATGCATTATCGATCGCTATAGTCCCTCTATGCCTACGGCAGGGACTAATAAGTGACAAATGCATACTCTACTTAAGATTGAATCACTAAATTCTATGTTAGAATAACTGACTTGCATTGCTTTTAATTGTTAACAATTTAGAAAATTACTTTTTTTGGGGTCCAATAACATATCATTTTCCCTTATTCCTAGGATGACATTAAGGGTATACTCTAGATTCTTTAGGGCACAAGGCTAGGTCAATAACTTATGATTAGATCATATATAGCTTATCAACAATCGACTCACTAAGAAAAAACATGACACGAAGTGGGGTTTGAACCCAAGTGGGAAGAGTAACAACTTTTCCTCACAACCACTCTTCATTCTTACATTGCATTAATTTAATCATCAAGTTCTTAAACCCCTTCCTTTGATGCATTGATTTCAACAATGTTTTGTATATTCTTCTTCTTGCAATAGATTAGTTTAAGCACCAAGTTCTTAAACTCATTTCTATGATACATTGATTTCATCCATGTTTTGTATATTTTCCTACTTACAATACATTAACTTAAGCATCTGATTCTTATATACCTTCCTACGGTGCATTGATTTAAGTGCTTCAATCTATGTTACAGGGTATACATTCAAAGTACAATATTCGACATAATCATAGTGATAGATCAAAGTCACAAGAATAAATTTGATAAATCTAATAATTTCTTTATAAGCTCAAGAACTGTGCAAATATGAAATAAAAGAATTTGGGATTTGCTTTGTGACAACATCTACATTCATTTTTAGTGATTTAGATTTAAAATTGATTTAGAAATGCATTCTCATAAAAAAAAATGTTTGTTGCAATGATTTCATCATTATACTACATAGATTTTAACGTTTGCAAAGTTGATCAGTTTCGACTAAGTTGTTTGTTGCAATACTTTTATTATGGTGTATTGATTTCAATGTTCGTACGCTGAATAAAGACTATATGAAAAGTATTTTCTCAGTATTCTAAAACACATGATTAGATCTAAAATTGTAGGAAAATCATTGCACCCAATAAAAGAATCAAGTAGTGAGGCGACGAATAACTAATCAATTATATGTTATGAGAGCATGATCACAAAGAAAAATAATTAAAGGCAAAGGCTCACATGAGTTGCAAATCACAAGCTAATAGAACTTGTCTCATGAAGCAAATGGTCACATGATTCCAATATCTCCAACTACAAAGGCCTAAATGGTGAGAATTTGAACTAGGAAGTCATATAAGTCTCACTTCTCCATCTTTTGTTGAGCTTGGGTGCCTACGAATCCACAACAAAAGGTCGCATGAACTCAAAATTCCAAGTCGATCAAGTCAAAACCCAAAGGTTGGGGAAATATCTTGGAATCCCAAGTACACCCCTAAGTGTTAGAGTTCTCATTTGTTAATAATTCCTCAAATCATATAAGTATCCTTTATGATGGCCACCTTCTATCAGTTCCATGAGTGGGTTCCTTTCTAAGGCTTCAAGAGTCACAAGGATTGATATTGGAGAAAGCAACTATTAATATTGAATTGAAAGAGAGACATGTATGACTTTTATTACAATAACTTGAGTTAAATGTTTAAATGGTCTTTGATTTCAACCTAGTTAAATGTTTAAATGGTCTTTGATTTCAACCTCTTTTTCATATGATTCATATGAAAAGATGAGAAAGTCTATATGTGATTTATTATATACATCATATTACTTTCTTATGATTCACTTTTTTATCATTGAAAATTGTTACTTTAGTACTATCCACTATTCCTTATATAACTTTTAAAGTGGCCTTCTTGATAGTACTTTCTATATTATAAACAATATTTAGGTAAACTTCATAAGGATGAAATTCATATAAACACACATACACACATTTATATAAACATAATGATGATCATCTAAAATTTTGATGTGGTTGTTCATGACTAGAAGTAGCATAAATTTATATTAATTATGGATCTACCGAGGGCCAAGAGGCATCAAATCCCTTTATGTGCAACATTTCAAATTTTACATCAAAAATCTAAACTCCTCAATGGATTTGATCCCATTTAGTTTTTAATATATCTGAAGTTAAAATAGTTTTAAGTTAATTTTACTACACCTCAAAATTCAAAACACATATAAGAGTTTCTAAGTTTCAATTTTTAAATATGAAAAATATCAAATTTTCATCCTTACAATTCATTAAAAAAATGTAACACATCTTCATAAATTCTCAAAATTATGTTGGTAAATTCTCAAAATTATGTTGGGATTTGTACTAGATATATAAATGCTTCTAAAGTTTTGATTCTATTTCCAAACTTATATGCCCACTTTCTTGACCTAAAAGTTAGAGTAAATGGTTATACATGGTCACATGTTTATAGTAAATGGTTGTACATGGTCACATGTTTTAGTGAAATGATAGTGTTTTACAACTTGAGAAAAGTGAAGTAGGGTTTTTCTTTCCATGGTTGACCCATGTAGATCCCTTGGTCACTTTAAGTACAACTAATTGGCATGCCAATACTTTAGCCCATGAGTAATGAAGATTCAACACTACTCATCATGTTGTGCTTCACATGGGAACGATGTTATCATTGGACACTGTTGTGTCATAGTGGCTGACCCCTACGTGGCATAGTGGCTGACCCCTACGCACTACATAATGATGCCCCCTCGTTTCAAAGGATCAAATGTCTCAGAAGTTCATGTGAGAGTTTCTTTATGTAATTATTCAGATATTTAGCTCTTCAAATTTTGTTAAAGGGAATTGATGTGGATCGACCTATGTCAATTAGAACTTGGGCATGTAAAGTATCTTGCTTGTGAAACAAATTCATTGATTTTTAAAGAATTTTTTATTGTTTGAATATTTGAATATGGGCTTCTTGTTTCAAAGGAGATGATATTTAATAATTTATGAACATAAAATGGGGTCATATGCTTTCATTACCAGAATTATATTATAATCTCTATATTATAATCTCTATTGAGAGGAGATGATATTTAGTAAAGTCTGAGCATAACCCAGGTCGCTGTGCTTTTATTATCAGAATATATCATCATCTCTATTGCTTGCAGACTCTGGAATCTCTCAATGTTTGAAAAAGAAATAGTGGTTCATGAAATTCAAAGGAGACTGCATCATAATTAGATATTGTATCTTAGACATGTATGTAAAATTGATGAAATTCTTGTCATATATTTCTATGGCATGGGTTGTACATATGCAGAGAATGAGTAATTCTACAAAATTGCAACATTGGCCTTTTAAATCCTTATCTCTTCCAAGATTGGATTCATTTATTTGTAATAGCTGGAATCTTCTTGGGTTTGATGACAAAGTTCACAGAGAGAACAGAACATAATTTATAGTAAAACTATAAGGGGCTTCAGTGCCCTTCTAAATATTACATGAGATTAGATTAATATACAAAGAGGATCCCAACGGATCTCTGTCAAACACTGCAGTAAACTGTAATCTAATTCAATGACTCTCATTGTAGTCTAACTGGACTTGTCTATGTAAATTGGAAAACAACTTGAAAGGTGGGTGGACAGAGGTAGATTATCTTGATATTATATGTTGAAAATCTTAAATTTGAAAGGTGGGTGGACAGAGGTAGATTATCTCTAATATTTGATATTATATGTTAGAGGTAGATTATCTCTAATATTTGATATTATATGTTAGAGGTAGATTATCTCTAATATTTGATATATTTGATATGCTGAAAATCTTTAATTTTCAAGGGACTCAAGTTTTGTTATCTACAAATACAAAGGAAACAAAATTATAAACTCAATTTTTATATTTCATTTTTTATGTTCATATTCACTTTTTTTGTCAAATTTATTGAGAAAGTAGAATCATCCCTTTAATTTAACAAATTATAATTTTTCCATATTTACATTATGACTAATTTATTATAAAAAACCATGATTAACTTGTGCTACCATTATTACTTATAAGAATTCCCATTACTTATAAAAGTTAACATGTAAACATTCCACAATGCATGTAATTTACTCTACATTGAAATTTGGCATTGTATGATCTTGACACTGCATATTAACTTTGAATCCCATATACCATTATTACTTATAAGAATTCCCATTACTTATAAAAGTTAACATGTAAACATTCCACAATGCATGTAATTTACTCTACATTGAAATTTGGCATTGTATGATCTTGACACTGCATATTAACTTTGAATCCCATATCACAATGGTTAGTGCGTGGCGCCATGGAAAGTGTCCTTTTATCCCACCATTCCTAACTGTTGATATGAATATTCTCTATTTGAGATAAGGTAATTATAAATAAATGGCTTTGAAATTGTATGGATCAATTCACTCAGTATCATATGTATTTGACCAAGTGACTCACACAACGTAGTTAATTGAAATTTGACACAAAATTATCGTGAACAACTGGAACATTGATTCCAGGGAAATGAGAATACGCTTTCTAGCAATGGAGGTCCTTCATGAAATACCGCTAGTAGTTCATAAAATCAACAGAATCATCCACAAAAAAATCTCAGAGGCTGACCTGGAGGCGGATATAATGTGATTGATATTGCTATTAGATCTAGTTATAGTCAGCAAGCGTAGCAATGTAAGGCATAAGAACAGATCCGATCCAGAGCGTTCCATCCTTTTCCTCAACGTGGCTGACTGCTCTCACAACCTTTCCCTGGCTGTCCTCTAAGACGTCAATAAGCTCTCCGTCGGCGCTGTACTTGGCTATGATTCCATGGACCGTTCCCCCAACAAGTCCCATGTATTGGGCTTCTGCAGACACGGGCAATCTGAGAAACAACATTCTCAAGCGAGGATGCGTTGACAGGAAGTGCGTCATTGCATTGCGACGGAAGTGCATTGCCACCCAGAATTCTCCTCTGTCATTTGTCCTCACGTTGTCTGCGTAGCCTGGCAAAATGGCGAATGAATCAGAGGTTCCTGCTTTTGGACCTTTTAGCCAATATCGTCTCAGCCTGAAACAACTCATCAATTTTATAATCAGACAACCAAGATGGAGGATCATACAGTATACCTGAATCTGTCATAACAATAAGATATTGGAAGCAAGTTGAAGTGCTCAAAACTAACGAGCAATTATTATTTGAATATTTTGCATAGATTTTTAATTAAGGTGAAACTGGTCTAACATTGTACAATTACAATGGAGGAATTTGCATGGGTGAAAATGAGATGTTGAATTTATAGTGACTGAATGGAGGAATTTGCATGGGTGAAAATGAGATGTTTAACGTTGCTTGGGTTGTCCGGAAGATCCTTTCTCTAGCATCCCTCTTCTTTGTTATATTTTGAACAACATAAGTGGAATCTACCCTCTATGCAATTGTTGTTCCATTGACGAAAAAAATCTGAATACGTATCGAACAATTGTAGTTGCAACATGGAATAGTGCAATATTTGTGTAACTTATTCGACATACATGCACATGCAAAAGTAAAGGACAAAATTGAACATGAAAAGCGACACCATTGTCTTGTCGCTGTCAAACTCTCCATCCTTTATATGGAGAATGTGTTGCGAGCCAAATTTTCTCGCCAGTGTGACAGCAGCCCCAATCATTCCGATTGGGTAAATATCAGTGCTCTGTGCAAGCTCGTTGATAGTCGAGTCTGGGATGAAACGACATTCTGAACAAACAACGGGAATTTTTTCCACAATGCTTGTTTCGTTGAGCGAAATAATTCGATCGCAATCACCATGGTCATATACTATTTTGGGCAATATATTAAAATATGTAATGGATATCCCATTACACGGCAATATCTTTTCTGCATGTTTCTAGACAAGTTGTGGAGGAACAGTCAGTGTCATTGTCATCATGGCGTCATTGTCTTCCATGTCAGCACACATAATGGATCTACTTTTGTTTGCCTTGTCCAAGTAGGTGTTATAGACAACCATTATGTCCCCGATGAACACTTGTCCAATTTGGCGGCTGTTCAAGCACTCTATTGACAGTACTTTGGATGTCACAACTCTAGACTTGATAACATTTTTTTGAACAGAAAAACTAAAGTGAATGGTAGTGTGCTACAAGTAAACGCATAGTTTTGATGAACTATGGAGCCAGAGTTTTGCAACCACACCTCTTAGTCTGCGGAACATGCAACGCGTTCGGCGTCTCGTTTATACTTGTTGATACTTCTTGCGAGCTGCAAACCATGTATTGAAAATGACATCAGCATATCTGCCATGCCATAGATGGATATATAGCCCAACAAATTTGTTTAGTAAACATAGTAAGAGCAGAGTGTATGCATCTTTACCTTTGGCCTTGTTGGTCTACCGATGTCTGGGATGACTCACTGCTCATGCCCGTGTCACTTATCCAACTTTTTATGATGCAAGCATGTGTAGATGAACATCAGGACTAAACAAGCATATTCATTGTATATTGTCCATCGGAAGGACCAAATAACCGTAAAATTGTATGCATCTGAATTTTTTAACTGGAGAAATGTTTAACAGTAAACAGGGCATGAGCGCAGGGCACCATGGCCAATCTGTATATCTTGGACCCCTAGAAGCCAGGGGACCAATCTTCAACCTACCAGCCTGGCACCCGCAATCGAGAAAGTGGGTAACTATGGAAGAAGGTAGAAGCACAACCACATATGTGAATCCGTTAGTCCACCAACCGACGAACAAAGGAATTTTCGGAAAGCACACTAGGCATATGAATTAGAAAACAAAAGCGATAATATCAAATGGAAAAAGTAGAAATGGGGAGTGCAAAAGGCCCATTACTGCAAAGTCATCGTTTTCAAGTCTAATATTATATGCCCCCACCCAGTTTGTATATTTAATTTACCAACACACTTGGTATACCTTTTAGAAGATTGCACGACAGAACCCTCTGTTGTTGCACATAAAGATTCATCTCCCTATCCAAGTAACCTGTTTTTTCCAAGGCAGCAATGTCAAAGATGCAATGGACATGAAGGCAATTTAGTATGAAGACATACATCTAAAAGAAAGAGAAACAACTCTATTTACCCGCCAAAGAGTTCTTCGTCCTGTCCAACCATTTTGTTTGTTTAAATGCAACAATGCAGCGCAAACACAACGGACATGAACCGGCTTAGTATGCAGGAAGGAACGCATGTAAGCAAGATAACTTACCATGTAGGAAGGCACACAACTAGTTTAACACATATACAGATCATAAATGAAATACAAAACAACACAATATGAAACAACAGTATAAGCATGCACCTTTCTATATCTTCTTCAGCCGATGGAGTCAAGACTCCCTCGTTTTCTCCAGCTACTCTGTTTGTTTGAATGTGGGAATGCACAAAATTCAATGAACATCAATGGAAGTTGATCTTCACCAGAGAACAAGCAATATGTACACACAACAAAACTGACTGAACGAACAGTCTAGAAAGGCAGAATCTCACAAAATAACAGATATCGACCTCGACATACATGGAAAATAACACAACTGCATGTCGACTTATGGGTGCAGGGGCTGAACACCGTAAAGCGCCCCCAAAAAACAATAATAATCCAAGAAAAAAGAAAAAAGAAAAGCTCCAACCACCGCCGCTTCACCCCAACCCTGCAAGGCCGAATCAAACAAAAGAAAACAACAAGGACCAAAGCAGCCAGAAAGCACAAATAGGCCAAACTGCACCCCCAGGGCCCCAAAGCACAAACCCCAACCAAACAAACAGAACCAACAACCCACGAACCAACGAACCAGCAAGAACCACTGAGCTAGTGAACACCATATGTATCTCCAACGATTACGAAATTGCAGCCCAAGCACAAAAGGAACCAGAAACATACAAGGAACATGCGACTACAAATAAGCAAGCATTCTTACTTGCAAACTGCAAACACTGAACAACAAACAAGGAATACAAAATGAAACTATGGCATCGAAACTTACTCTGAAACAATGAAATGTCGAGCGAAACAACAACCGACAAACCAACAAATAAGAAGCACTCACCGAACCAATAAACAATGTATGTAGCTTCAACGATTACGAGGATGAAACATACAATGGAAACAACTGACAAACCAACGAAGAAGAAGCACTCACCGAACCAAAAAACAATGTATGTAGCTTCAATGGAAAAACAAAGATGAAACATACAATGTTTGTCGAACTGGCGTTGGACAAACAAGACTGTGCAAATTTACTGTAACTGTATACAAAATTTCGAGGAAAAATGTACTCCGAGAAGCGTATTTACATAAACATTTAAGACTGCCAGGTTGTTTAAGGACCTCGCGGTATGCAAACATTTAAGTTGTTAGGAGTGTTGGAGGACGTCGCGTCATGTAAACATTTACACTGTCAAGCCTATTGAGGTATCTCAGAATAAGTGTCAATACATTTCAACAAATATACATCCGCCAAAGACGCCATAAACTTTGGAATTCTCAATCACTACAAATCTTGGACATCAAAACATTTCAATATGCTTAGTACATATGAAAACTTACGGATATATTCACCTAGCAAAAAATGCTAATACAAACATTCCAACTAATGCTGACATTAATCGACCTTCAAGCAATATAGAGGAAAAATATATGATTAAAAAATAATGTCTACGAGAAAAACTTTGGATATGTTGCCATATAGTACATTGGGAATAGTGAAGCCGACAATAAGACCCCCAATCTCTTATCCAATCAGATCAATACATATATGTTGCTTTTTATTATATAAATATTTAGGGTCAAAGGACAAACTAATATGTAGTCAATGCATTATCGATCGCTATAGTCCCTCTATGCCTATGGCAGGGACTAATAAGTGACAAACACATACTCTACTTAAGATTGAGTCACTAAATTCTATGTTAGAATAACCGAGTTACGTTGCTTTTAATTGTTAGCAATTTAGAAAAATACTTTTTTTAATTGTTAGCAATTTAGAAAATTACTTTTTGTGGGGTCCAATAACATATCATTTTCCCTTATTCCTAGGATGGAATTAAGGGTATACTCTAGATTCTTTAGGGCACGAGGCTAGGTCAATAACTTATGATTAGATCATATATAGCTTATCAACAATCGACTCACTAAGAAAAAACATGACACAAAGTGGGGTGGGGTTTGAACCCAAGTGGGAAGAGTAACAACTTTTCCTCACAACCACTCTTCATTCTTACATTGTAGTAATTTAATCATCAAGTTATTAAACCCCTTCCTTTGATGCATTGATTTCAACAATGTTTTGTATATTCTTCTTCTTGCAATAGATTAGTTTAAGCACCAAGTTCTTAAACTCATTTCTATGATACATTGATTTTATCCATGTTTTGTATATTTTCCTACTTACAATACATTAACTTAAGCATCTGATTCTTATATTTTTTTTTTATGCTGGAGGAATCGACAACTGGGCCGGTCTCGTACTCGCGTGACACGGGGTCGATTCCGACCGCTACCACTATAACCTCCAGGTGCCATACGTATGCCCCTTCCGCAGGCACGGGTAAGTCGGGGGGATTTGAACTTGAAACCTCATTGTACATAACACGCTAT
>SNQJ01S0192665.1:9647-27566 GCA_010110895.2 Picea sitchensis | reverse complement strand
AACTGATCGACAACTAATTTGCAGTCATGAGTCTGTTTTGCTAACAGATTCCAAACTAAGGAGTTAACTTGTGAGAGAGAATAGTAACCCTCCGATCAATACTTGATCCGATGGTTCATATCCAATCGATATTTCACACATCGCGATTTCGGCACTCTTGGCGTTCAGAGTTTTTGTCACTTACAAATCCCGATCCCCAAAACTCCACGAAGAAATGAGATCAACGGTCCAGATCACTTCTTTATTCAACGACTGCGATTAAATCGCGATTTCGCATATCGCGAAATCGACATTCCTGTTGCATTGTGTTCTTTGCCTCTCTATGTCACGATTCGCGAAACTCTGATGTGGATTTTGATCAACAGTCCAGATCTAATATTGACTTGACAGCTGCGATTGAATCACGATATCTCATATCGTGAAATCGGGGTTCTTGTTGCATTTTTTTCTTTTCCTGTTGAATTCTCGATTCGCGAAACTCCGATAAGGATTTGGATCAACGATCTAGATATGATCTTGACTCAACGGCTACGATTGAATCGCCATATTGCATATCGCAATTTCGACATTCTTTTTGTCAAGTGTTTTTGTCACTTCAAAGTCCCGATTCACGAAACTCTGATAAGGAGTTAAGTCAACGGTCCAGATCTGATCTCTATTCAGCGGCTGTGATTAAATCGCGATATCGCATATCGCGATTTCGACATCCTTGATGTCAAGTGTTCTTGTCACTTCAAAGTTCCGATCCCCGATACTCCATGAAGAAAATCAATGGTCCAGATTACTTCTTAACTTAACGGCTTCGATTAAATCGCGAATTCGTATATCACGATTTCGGGGTTTCTGTTGTATTGTTTATTTGACATCTCTAACACGTGATCCGCAAAACTCTGACGTTGACTGGAATTAACGGTCCATATTAAAGCTTGATCTGATGGCTCAGATTTCATCGCGATTTTTCATATTGTGATTACGCCCTCTTCTCCTTGTACTTTAAAGAGCGTGCAGGTTATCCTTGATCCGACGATGGTCGGGTCTTGCGCTTGGATCTAACGATTGACCTATGTCCTCCTCTTCAGTGCACTCGTCTTGTCTTCATTCAGATCTGACGACCCTCATTCTTTCAGGAAATTTGAATGGGATCCAACGGTCACTGACTCTTCTCCTCCTGATTATTGTTGTGTTGCTACTCGTTGCTGTTGTACTCAATCCATCACCCCAACCACAATTGTACTTGCATCATTGACAAGTATACACTGCCTGTAAATATGCTAACAATCCTTTGTACATTATTCATGCCATTCGTTGTCTGTTACATATTTACCAACAGCTATCCCCCTGGCTGGGGGGTCTAGGGGCAAGCGGGGGTTCGAGGGAGAAGCCCCTGAAGGAAAAATTGCCTTGTAAATGTATATTGTAATTTCATTGTAAATCTGGACCATTCATTATAAGGTCGCAGATCTAACGATAGAGATTATGTTAGGGTTTTTTTCCCTAGAAGGCAACCCTCTTTTATGAGGGAAATGTATTGCGACTATGGTTGATGGTGAATATTGTATTATGAAAGAGGAGACTGTGAGAGAAAGAAGAGGAAGTTAAAGCGGGTTTTGTTGTAGGTTGTATCCCTTCATTTGCTGGATAATAATAAAGGAAGGACCTGGCAATTTCTCTGGTGGACGTAGCCACACTGGGTGAACCATGTAAATATGTGTCTCTCTTGTATTGTGTATCTTCTGTGTTTTGTTTTCCGCATTTATTTTATTTTATTGCTCTGCGGTCCTGTTTTTCTAACATTTATGTCATCTTATTTGATTTTCGCGATAGCGCATTGTTTTCCATTCCCCATATTATCTCTGTGTAAGAAGGTAAACTGCGAATTTGACCTAGTAACCTTCTGGTATCATATATTGTGGAGACACAAGGCCTCCCAACATTTTTAATAAGTCTTTAATAATTTTGTCTCAATTATTAAAGGGTTGATGTTTGGAAAGTATTTTCCCCGGATGTTTGACTCGATGAGAAAGTTCTTGGATAGGAAGGGGACACTAGAAAAAATGGAGAAATATAATGTTATAAGAGTTTTTGGTTTAAAAAAAACACTTTGTTCCTTCTGTGCCACGTATCTGACAAAATGTTTGTTGCTGAAATAGCAAGGCAATACAACTATTGGTTGCACTTTTTCCATGAGAAGAGAAAAAATCAATTTATACCCCTACCTTGTAAAGATGGGGATTTAATATTCATGAATATGAACAAGATTGATGAATTCGCAGGCCACTTCCACAACCTAAATTTACAATATTATGAAAGAGTAAAAGGTTTCAACCCTAGTGGTATTTTCATAGAACACCCAGTGGATGTTGGTTTCAACACTTCTCTTATTAATGTTATTATGAATGAATATGGGGATGATGTTCCACGCACTCCTGCTCATGATGCTGGTGACCTGGAAACAATGCTCAACTCCAATGAGTCATACAAGAATAGAGGAAAAGGTCTAGGCGAGAAGAGTGCCCACTCCCCCACAATCACTCCAAAGAGTACAACATCATGGAGCAGTGCTCCAATGGCCCACCAAGTCAAGAAAGTAACCCACAATTCTTTAGGAGGAGGAGGAGATAAAAATCCTCCTTCAAGAAAAAATGAAAGTTCCCATAAGCTTCCCGTGAGGAAGAAAAGAAAAAACAGTGTGCAAGAAGAGGATGGACCTCAAGGTGATAGTGACATCCACGATCTCTCCCTCGAGGATATGGAACTTGAAATTGATATAAAAAATTCTTCCCCAACACTGACCAACTATAGAACACCCCTCACCAGAATCCTCAGATGGAATTAATTGAGAGTGAGACCTTCGATGAGGAAGAATCTTTTGTTTTCCAGAGCATTTTTTTTGACAGCGAGTCCAAACATTTGATCATTGAGAAAAGAGATGTAAATAACAAAAAAGGGAAATATCGTCAAGAGATTAACCTACGGAACATGCGACCTTCCCAAATTTCCAAAGTTCATTGATCAACTATAGAAGTTTTGGATAATTCTATTGGAGGCCTTGAAGCAGAGAATGCTAGGCTAAATGAAAGAATCAAAGAATTGGAGGAAACTCTAATGCCTCTTCCAATGCTTGCTAGCCCTTTAGCTATGATCAAGCCTACCACACCAGTGGAAAAATTAAAAGGATATGAAAGCCTTATCACATCAACAAGAGGATATGTGGAGAAAAACATAAAGAAGAGAATGGAATTAATTACAGAGGCTTGGGAGTTGTCAAAAAGCATGGTCTCTTTTGGAGCAAGAGCACACGCCTTCCACGAATATTTGTAAGAAGATTTAAAAAATGATGAAGGTTTCTACCTCGATCCAGTTATACCCTTTGGTTTTAAAGTTACCAATATGATAGAGATGAGAAGAAGAGAAGATGATCTCCCTTCTCCGAACCGGATCAAATAATTAAACGCTTGCTGGAAGGAAAAGGTTAAGAACCTAAAAATTATTGTCCAAGCATGCGGCCAGGCCATAACCAAAAGAAAGGAGTTATTCAAAAGGCTGATCGAAATAGACCTAGCAGGGAGCACTAATGATTTCCAAGACCCCAAATTGATTCTCAATTCGTTGTTTTTAACCAAGAAATCCTTTGATGAACAAGTTGAGATCTTTAAGGGGTTATCATTTGAAAAATTCTATGGAATTCTTGAGTACAGTGAAGATGACATGGAAAATTGGCTAGTCGACTATTCGGTAAAAAATCAAGATATTGAAGAAGATCTGCGGGATATTTATATTGATATATTGAAGAAGATCTGCGGGATATTTATATTGATATAAGGGACCTGGAAGGTGAAACATTCAATATAAAAAAATATGGCATGAAATCAACTTGGCACCAACGATAGTGCTACATCGATGAGTGGTTAAAAAAGGATATTGACAAACTCACCGATGAAAGGAAAAAGATGGTTGAAATGGTTCCTGTAACCACCGACGAAATCCATAAAAGGACATCAAAGAGAAAGAAAGTGAAAACCATGAGATGCCATCATAGTAAGTTCATACTAATCACATTCTTTTGTGTTTTTCAATCTCTTCATCCAGTCACTCCACCTCTTTAAATAGAAAGGTTTAACTAGAGACTTATATTTTCCTTTTTCTTCTTCCCAGGTCTTGTTGTTTTCCATTGCCCACTTTTTTCTTTCTATGAACTTTATTCTTATACATATTTTATTTATGGTTCACGAGAGCCCCAATCCCAGTCAATATGACAAACGCATTTTAATTTCAGAGAATATGTATTGAACTATATATTTTTTAGAAATTCCAAGAGAAATATTTTGAGAAAAATATCGACTGTACTTTGTAACCCAATTTTTCTGAATATAAAGTATTTGAGGTTGATATATCATTATCTTCATTTGAGCTACCCATGTATCACTCTGTCAAAGTTCTCTTATGCATGTGGATCATTTTCTTTTAATTTTTATGTGATCAAAAATCTTTATACCTACTATGATGGATGTGAGGAATTTTGTTTATTTGCTTTAAATGTATGAATGTTCATGTTTCCTAGTCCATTCTCAGGAAGTATCTCTTTTAAAATAAAAAGAAAATTATTTTCTGTTATATCTATTTCATTTTTTTTTACGAACTTCTTTTAAAAGTCACCAGGATTCATATTCAACAAACACTTCCCCCTCTTCCCTGTGAACTCAACACAATGGATACCATTCCTTCCTAAGGGGGGAGGATTTATCCATGTGGATATCAGTGTCCACCCACCTATTCCAACTAGCTCAAAAAGTTTCTTGGCAATTTACTATTTTTAGCAGTTTTTCGGGTCCCAAACTTCCGGGGCCATTTTGAGGGCCTAAATGACATTTTTTCACGATTAGTCACCACAATGATGGTTGTAGGCTCTTATTGAGGCCCCCAAATGAATCCCCTCATAAAGACATTTCCAACGAGCTATTGTGCGCCCCAAATTAATATCGTATTCCAAAGTTACGCCCACGGGTAGTTGATACACCAAACTACCCAAAACGGGCTCCAAAAAACTGTTTGATTTTCATCTTCCGGGGTTAGGGTTTTTTATTTTATTTATGTTAAAAATTCCTTTGGAGCCTCATTGTAACAATCATCTTCTTTCGAATGAGTGTAGTCATCACATCTCTTCTCAGAGATAAGCTGCCACCATTCTAGCGAGTCTTTCACTGTGTAATTTTACAGTTCTGTACATTTCACTCAATAATAGGAATTGTGTATTATTTTATATATGTACCTCTTGTTATATACATATGATATATCTCTATTATATTATTGTATCTCTTGAAATATCTCGGTATATTTCTTTATTATATATTTGCTCTCATTTCGTGCTCAAAATAATCCAGATCAATCCTTCTTGAGTATTTTGTGGATAGTGATGACTTGTGGTCATGATTTTCCTTAAAGAAACTCTTGATCACTCTATAGTTAGTTAGTAACATACAAGCACCCTCAAAATGGCCTAGAAAATATATAAAATGTACGAAAATTATTTCCTTTGAGTGGAAGAAGTGGAAGGTGTACACTTCTATAGCCCAAATATCGACACTCAATGACTTGAACCAAATTATAAGAATGTCAATAAGACATTCAAGGATGGATCAATTTATACTAGAAGCTTAGAAGATCAATTTGGAGGCTAGAATATTGATTAGGAATTTTTTTTGTCCCATTCCTCATCATGAGAGAAACCCTTGTTTTTCTACAAATTTGAATGAATATCTCTTAAGGTTTTGTATATCCATCCCTTGGTTCCCCTAGTGATTTCATATCATTTTCCTCATTATGAGAGTGAATTTGAAAGGAGGCTAAGGATAGAGGAAACCTGGATAGGGTGAAGAGGTTACAACATCAAGTTTAGGTATAATTATATTTGTTGTAAACTTCTCGAATATAATATATGGATTTCTCTTTCCCCCCATGCCAATTATGGTTGTAATTATTAATTGCTAATTTATAATCATACTGTGGAATTGGATGTGGAAACTAGAAACCTAATATTAGTTTGATGAGTGATGTTGAATATGTTTTATTCATATGAAAGGTCTTATAAAGAATGAGAAAGGTATATTCTATTTTCAATGTGTGTAGACATTAAGATGAGACTTGTGCTAGAGAACCATCTAAATTATTAGTGATCATAATGAAAAAATGGGCCCACTAACAAGAATTTACTATCTATTTTTCACTTTCATTTATAAAAGTGTTAATCGGGAAAGAAGGCTATAGATACTATCCTACTCTATCAATGAGATGCCAACCCTTCACTCGAGAATTGAAATATCAAACCATAAAATATTATATATATAACCATGGGTATTACCTTGAGTTTGAATTCAATGTAAAAATTCCAAGAAGAAGTTCAAATTTGATAAACATAATAGCTTAGGATGAGGCCCTAATACTTCTTCTGATATGAATTAAAGAAGGTGTTGAGCATACTAAAACATTGATGAGTTAGAGGGTTGGGAAAAATGCAAATAGAAGAAGGAGGAGGTATTTGGTGGAGGGGATTTCTACTCACTATCCAAACAACATAGTATATTACGCTACCTTAACTATAAATACAAGAATCCAAACAAGAAGCACAATAAATCAATTGACCATTGAAAAAACTACTTTCTTTCCATTTTTGGCAACCGTGAGAGTACATTGGATGAATTCCAAGACAATATCGACCTTATTCACTCCCATATTCATCTTCTTTAACTCTAACTGCCACCATTAATATGATAGACCACTAGTAACTACCATCAATAGATTATACTCCAACAATGGTTAGGGTGAAGAATCCAAATAGGAAAGTATGGATGTATAGAGTTAGGCCCTTTGGTCTATACCAACATTCCAAAATACAAATGTATATATTTCTTGAATGCATGTCACATCACATAATCCTATATATATCAAGAACATTTATTAGGAATTAATGGTATTTATGGCATGATCAAAGAAAATTTAATGTCAACCAAAGGACTTGGTATAGATTTGTTCAATGCAATTCCAAAAAAATATCAATGTAACCTCCTGGAAATGATTCAAATTGAATCTTGTTCTATCAAGGTCAATATTTTTTACATATTGGTTATCTAGGAAATGACTACAAGTAAACTCAAAACCATAGGTCGGTCCCAACTAATATTTTCAAACTTTTAGTGTCATGCCTATAGTATTAACAACTCACACTTCACCAACTTCCATAAATTTTCTAAGGCATGAAACCACATAACCTCTCATCCATATAGCAATTATCAATACCGATATTAGCCATGTTATCATCCATTTATCAAATTTGTGTCACAACATGTTATCAATGTGCATCATAAATTCTAAGTAATGGTGAAGCAAGATTGCAATATCAAAATTACTAAACAATACCAACTAACACAAAACCATAATTGTCACAGAATCATTGTTAAGGTACGGACCAAAGAAAATGCTTAGAAAACCTAAAATCACTAAATCATACATTGATTATTTAGTAATTAATAAACATGTAAATATATATACTAATTCACTACTTATACCATAATGAAATATATAGTTATTTGGCTCACAATACCATGAAAACAAATCATTTAACAAACATTATATTGCCAAATTATATCTCATAGTGCCTCATTGATCAACTGACTCATGTGATATATGATCCAAAATGGAACAGAGTGAAGAATGAATAAGACTCAATACCTGCAAAAAAAATTGACAATCAACCAATATTATGTAAACCATGTAAAACAAGGCAAGGCTAACATTGAATAATCCAAATAAGAATGTAAGAGAAAAGATAAACAAAAATTATTAAAATATAAGGAAATGTATATGAGAGAAGGCTAAGGAATGAGAATTGAAGAGACATGCATGTTGGCCTTCCTTTACCCCCTAGATCTTCCCATTTCTTCACTCTCACTCATTCGCAAAGGGATTTTTTGGCTAGAGAGGAGGAGAGACTAGTTTTCCCAATTGGGTTCCAGGGTAAAAATTATGCGTTAATGTGTTTATTTTTCCTATGTGTGATAAGTATCTGGTTTAAATTCTCCTATGTAATCTATTAAAAAAATGACTAGTTATCTTTAATGACTTCCCTATACCTTATTTAACTCGAGGAGAATTTATTGGTGCACAATGTTTTATTTTATTGTGTTAGAGGTTTTATTCAAAGGAAAAAAATGGTTTAATGGAGCTTACCCATCTCTCTCTAGGGTGAATTCTTATTGTCTGGCTAGTGAACTAAAGTTCCCACACATCGTTTTCTCTCTCTAGGAAGAATTCGTATTGTCAAGATAATGAACTGAAGTACCCATGCATTTTTTCTCTTTCTGAGCATGTGAAACCATTAGAGGGATGTTTAACTTGTTGCTAGATGTTTAACTTGTTTGGTGGGAATTTGAATTGTTTGTTGGTATGTATTCATCTCTATTAGGAATTTAATTTACTTGCTGGGATGTTTTAATCTCTATTTGGATTCTTACATTTTCTACCACCTCACCAAACAATCCCATGCATTTCTTCTTGTTATCCAAACCATGAGTGTAAACCCTAGTTTTTAAGAGAAACCACACTATTGTTTCCAGTTTTCCAAACATTGAGTGTGAACTATAGCCCGAGGAGAGACCCCCACACACCCACTCTTCATTTTCCAAGTGCAGTGTGTGAACCCTAGATCATGGAGAAGCCATACCATGTTTTACTTGATAGTTAACACATGGAAAAAAACTTAACCCTAATTCTCTAAGCATTTGGTGTAAGCATACCACACCCTAAACTTGTATCCAAGGTGCTCCAAGGAATCCCCATTTTCTTCTTGGGTGCCTCATGATTTGGGTCAATTATAACTTCTTCTCTAATTTCCTCATTCACTCATGGTCCAAACGTGGCATTGAGCGTCCACCTTGATAGTTGGTGCATCTCCTCTATTTCCCACATGTAAGACTCAGTTTGACGTGAAACCCTATGCCAACAATATAGTAATTATTATGTGYAGGAGAGATGTCCATATGGAACATAAATGATATGGTTTGAATGGTGCGATAGTTAATAGAGACATACAATGACTGGATAAATAATGATTGTGTGACTAGGATGGTAATGGATAGCTCTRCCACCTAGGCCACCATTTCTCAGTGAGAGATTAAGTCATTTGTGTATGGAGGGTGACTAGGTATCTTCATTAATTAAAAKATTTTAATTGCTACGTGAATTATTTGGTTTCCAAGCTCATGTGTTGAGAAACAATTGTTTAGCATGGTTCTAACATTCTCATTAAATGGGTGATGTCAAAGTTGGGAGAATTCCTTTCACTAGACAATTAGATTGTGGTCCAGTGTAGGATATTAGGGCCTCTCCATATAAGTTCATTAACCATGTTACAACCCACAAGAATGAGTGTGTTGATAAATTAAGAAACCAAAGAGTGGTTTCACTCAGAAATGGATTGAGCACTACATCAAAAACTCAGATAACTGAGCAACATAGTGAAAAATATGCTATATTAATTTCTCAATGACAGAGTGTTGCAAATAATTGATGCTTATTGTCCTGAATTGTCATTTTCATTGCTAGCTAATTGATGTGTGCATGGTACATTGATTGAAGACCTTTCTCATCAGAGACGTAATTGAGATAAAGGATGGGAAATTAATTTCACAAATGTTTGTGTTAGTGAAGCGAGTGGCATATAAGTCCCCCTATTTATAGATCAGATGGCATCAGAGTAGTTGCATCCTTAACCTAGACACTTCTTCTAGAAATGTGAACAAAATATTGCAGAGCTCAACATGGGTAAAACAAGAAGAGATAAGTTGAAAGGCTTAAGGGCCAAAAATGTTGAGCTTAGAGAAGAAAATGAGAGCTTGAAGGAGCAGGCTCGTATATTCAACGAGAGGATGGGAGAGATGGAGAAGCACATGGATACTTATACCAAATTGATACTGTTTATTAAGAAGAAGTTTGAAGGATGTCAAGACACCCTCACAATGGTCATGACAGATTGGGACAAATGCAAAGTGCAACTTGTATACCTTGGTGATAAGTTCATCCAATTGGATAGTTGGAAATAATATAGGATCACTCAAATGTTGGCACAATTGTAATAGGAGTTGGAATAGAAGGAGGAGGATTTGAAGAAGCTCCAAGTAACTATTCACAAGAACCAGAAAGCAAGGCCACCATCCATTTCCACTACCTCAACCAACACCATGATCGATACCATTTTGGTAATCTCATCTTCATTATACATTCCTCAAGGTTAGCTTGATGAATTTGAGAAGCATACTAGAGGCATTGGTTCCAAGATTCTAAGGAAAATGGGATATGATGGACAAGGGATAGGAAAGAAGAGACAAGGCATATTGAGCCCCATTGTATCTATTCTAAGGGCTAATAATGAAGGCTTAGTATTTGATGGTAGAAGTGAAAATTTCATCACCATGAAGACCATTTTCGTGAAGGAAACAAACATGATGAAGTCGGCTTGCTCATTAGGAGAAGGACAAGTAGCAGTAAATGAAGGTGGAAGCTCACTACTACCTCAACATTCTTGTGGTATATTGAAGGAGAGAAACAATGAGGAGAGTTCACAAACTCAACCTACACATGCACTCAAAGAAAGAAACAAACCAATCAACAAGAGAAAGAAGAAGAAGAATATTAGGGGGTCTATGTCAAAAAAAACATTTCTTGTTTGTCATTGGTGCAAGAAGAGAGGCCATACCATAGACAATTGTTGGTACATAGATACATTCTCACACTGTGGAAAGAAAGACCATCTTAAGGTTTCTTGCTGGGAGAAGAAATCCACATGTCGTAGGACATATTGCTTTCATAGGAGAAATGGAAAGAAGGCTTCTCCAACCCAACAACAACCGTATAGGCACATAGAGAGGAGGAGTGTGTCAAGTAGTCCATACCACATCACCATGAACTTTTTCCACCATTGCAAGTTGAGTGGTCACTAGGAATAAAAGTGTTGGCGACTTCATTTAGAGCTTCACCCCAAACACCAGACAGTCAAGAGAAAAGTGTGGATAGTGAATATTGAGGAAGATGAAGAGCTACTTGATCTCCAATCCAAGAGGAAGAAGTTATCCAAGTAGAGATACCAAAACATTAAGTTTGCATCACCAATGAGATGGGAAACATGTTGATAACAAGGGGAGCCAAAATCAAGTTCTTGTGTTCAATATTGCATTCGAAGAACGCCTTCTTAGACACGTGTCAAAGAGTGGTGCATGAAGGTCAATGACCTTGGGGGTGTTTGGGGAACTTCAGAAGTGTTTGTAAGCATGTGAAAGCACCATAGGGTTGTTTCCATGATGCGAAGCAACTGATCCTAGCATAGAAATACAATCACACTTCCCTTGGGGAGTTGTTGTGTGATGGAAGCACACCATTAGAGGAAATTTTGGCCTAAAATGGACCACCTAAGGAAAATATAAAATAATAAAACTGTATGCCACATCACACTAAGTTAGAGGTGTATCTAGTGAATTTTTATCTATATTTCTCCATTAATGATGTTTTCCATGTAAGTTGGGTTAATATAGAGTTAAGAGATGAGAGCTAAAAATAATAATGAGAATTTTAAATTCTTATGCACATATAATAAATGATAATTATCATTTATTGCACATATACAAGAAATGAGAATTGGTAGTGGAGAAAAGATAACTTACATACAATAAATGTAGTATTTTTCTTTTTGAAATTTATATCATCTTAAATTTATTATGTTGCACAATTAATTTTTAATATCTAACAACAAATTTTAATTTAAATAATATATTAAAATTTAGTCAGTCATAATTAAAAAATATAATTTAAATAATGATGTAAATAAAATAATATTTCATTATTATTATTATTATAAAATCACCACACATAATATCTCACTATATAAACATATCAATATAATGAAACAATTTTTTATAATCATAAGAAAAACTTACCTTATTAAAATATTGTTTTAACTATAGTCAAATTTTAGTTATTATAAAATAATTATAATGAAACAATGAAACATATCATTATAATGAATTTTTTTTTTATAATCATAATAAAAAATTGTCTTATTAAATTAGTTTTTAACTATAACCAAATTTTAGCTATTCTATAGTTCACAATAACTAAATTTATTTTGTTTTTTTTAATTTGTTTGTAATTACGATATAATCTTAACTTAACTTGTTTTGACCATTCTTCTTTCTTATTACATTTAATTTGAATGGTTTTATCATTTTCTTAAAAATGATGGAAATTATTATTTTTCATATGCTTATTGCACTGAGAGGCGTTCTACAACCCAGTATGGAGGAGATGTTCATGTAACATAACGAATTAAAATAATAATAATAAATAAATTATGTCAACTCCATTATATATATATATATATATAGTATCAGAACAATATTGAAGCTCACTATCATAATTTTACATCAAACCTCTCTACTTAATTTAACAATTTCTCTATTGAGGTGCTACATAACAAGAAAAATAGTACAACGAAACCTTGGTACAATAATGAATTTAAATTGCCAGAAAAAATATTAAGGATGCTTCCAATGCATCATTAAAATATGATAAGATATATAGATACAAAACCTTAATTAAACGAAAAAAAAAGGAATATATACATAGAAAGCAAGAAAATCGTGTGCACCTATTTAAGATATATCATAAGAAATTCTAGAGGGAAATTATAACTTGTAAAACTAAATAAAATAATAAGATTCCCTTGAAGGACTGGAATTTCTACCTTAAAAATTTGTATGAATCCCCTAACGTCATGGATAGCATGCCAAACAACTCTACAAAGTGATGCATGAACATCCTTTCCACCTTAGCATTGCGCCAACATTCCAACACATCAAAGCGCATTCAAGAAGGGGAGAGGTGCCAACCCTCTCATTTTTCCCTTAAATTTCACAATTCATTGTAATTAAATGCAATTAAATGTTGTAAGATTGGAAGAGCCGAGTTCATGCCTTTATACAGGCAGTAGTTAGAGTCACCTTTAATGGCTAGCTATAAGTTGATCTAGATCGAATTCAAACTAGATTTTCCATTCAATGTAATTTTCCTAAGTAGTTAGGCGTTGTAAATGGTGATTAGACACCACTAGTGTAGCTTGGAGGGAAAGCTCAATGAGCCCCTCTTGTATAAAGAATTGTAACGTATGCCCAATAGAGGCTACTGAAAGTTGATAGAAAATCATTTTAATCCAAGAAAAGGAGAGAGAGCTGAGACTCTATTGCAGTTCGAGCTTTTGTACACCCATTGTAAACAGACATTCATATTAATAAAAAGACAACAGTTTTTCCTGCATATGATTATGTGTATGTTTCCATGTATATGATGAATGTTATCTGTGTGTTTATGGGCGTATATGTTGTATATGTATGAGATAGGTTTCCATTTGCAGGGTAAATATAGAATTCTCTATCTATGAGTTTGTTGAGTTGTTCTGGGTTCTTTAGGCTAAATGAAAGGAGTGCATGACAGAGTGCTTAGAACTCTATGAGCCAACACAAGGAGTGCATATCTGAATTTTTTTTAGAGTTCATAGGAGAATCTGCCAAGTGGTAACACTGGAACATTTACAGACTCAGAGAGGAGCCTTAGAGTTATTGAATACTTCGGAGGAAAGATTGTGCAAAGAAATCACAACCATAGTTGTTGAATACTCTAAAAGACTCTGCAAGGTGGGAATTGATAGAGTGAAAGAAGTGCACAAGATAACTTTGCTTTGAGTTCTGTGAGAAGGGTGTCAAGGAGAAGATACCCACAGAGTTACTAGACACTCTGTAAGCTCAGCAAGGAATGTTTTGAGCAAGTGCAAGGAGTGCACATAGCCAATACTTATCTGAAGTATTGGTAAAGTTACGGAGAAACATAGTTGATGAACACTCTGGGAAGAAGCTTTGCAAGGTGTGCATTGAGTGGATACAAGGAGTGCATCAGTGAACCTGAAAGACTTTAGGATTCAGGATAAGACCTGTGCAAGGAGTGCACCAGGCCAACACTTTGACAAGTGTTGAGAAAGTCTGAATATTCAAACAAGTGCAAGGAGTGCATAGTGTCCACAAGGTGTACGTTGGCAGAGTCTATTTTGACTCAAAAGCTCAAGAGAGTCAGTGCAAGGAGTGAGCAGGAGTGAGATGATTAAATATCAAAAGCTCAGGACGAAAAACAAGTCAATACCCAACCATTCGGGCTCGCAGCAGAAGGATCAAAGGTTGTAGCCTTTGGATACTTGCAAATTTTCCCAATTTGGAAGGAAGCCAAAGCTTAGGAGGAGGAGAAATAATAGCCATCAGATCAATGACAAAGAGAGATATTTGAACCATCAAATCCCATGTCCAAACACCAAAAGGAGTGCATAGAGGAGAAAGACAGATTCTAGTTGTTGGATCTGAGTGCGAGGGATCGACACCCGTCGGATCCAGGTAAAGTGAACGAACTTTAAACCACTTTTATGTGCACCGGAGAGAGGACTTTCCGAATTCCCAAAGTATTGAAGTGGATCGGGACCATCCTTCATCCAAAGAGACAGGTGGCGGAAGATCAGAAGGTCCAGGAGATAAATATCCAGAAGATTTGCGTGGAGAAAAGATAAAAATCCATGAAGTCGCGAAGGTCGAAGAAATATAGACCATGGGATCTGGAAGGGGCACGTGGTGGAGATACACGTGCTTCAGAAGGAGAGCACTTCAAGGAAAATTCTGTGTGGAGTGAGAAAAAATCCCGAAGCTCGAAGTAGCGAAGTCCATCGTGACCGTTGATCTGAGAAGGACACGTGTCACTGGATCATGGACTTAGGATAAAAGAGAAAGGAGGAGGTGGAGCCGTTGACCGAAATTCGTCCTAAGCTCCAAAGGTAAGGAATGATCCTAGCCATTGACTGTGTGGACACATGGTGTTATATCTGTCACTTCGGTGATAGATTGCTTCGAAGAAAACAAAGAGTGAAGGTGTTGTAATGCTCAGAACTATCGAAGGTTGAAGCCCGAAATTTCGAAGCACCTTAGGGATTATCCTCGGGTCACAGTTTGAGGTCATATGAAGGAAGGGGGTCTAGCAGAAGGAGCTAGTGCCCACCAGTTAAAACTGGCAAGAGTGCCAGGAAAAGGGCCCGCGAGTTACATAGGACCTGCATCTAAGAGTTGATTAGATTCAGTATTTTGAATGATCCTAGACTGGGAGTTCGAGCAGCCCCAAGGATAAAAGGGGGGTTCTACATAAAGTGGTATCATAGCCTAGGAAAAGGTTCTGTCTGATACCATCAAGTGTTGTCAGAAGATAAATTTCATATGTAGATAATAGGTGAAGGAGGAGACAAGGTGTTGATGCTCTGTGTGAGGGATTGTTGCAATCTTGCCGTAGTCAAGCAGACAACCAAGTGGGTTGTAGGAAAAGTTGTAGGTTCTCTCAGTTGCAGGATAACTAGCAAACTTTCCAGGAGTGAAGGCAGAGAAATAATATGTCTACTCAATCCCATAAGTGTGGTTGAAGAGATGACCACCAGCAGAAAAGAAAAGAAGAGATGTACAAAGATCTCGAAGAAATTAGAGCAGATCTTGACAGTCTAACGTTGAAGATGTAGCAAGAAGCACATGTACGCTGGAGGTATGAATGTCCAATGAAGAAAAAAATAAAATGGCCTGCCCAAAAGTTGTTGGCCAAAAGGAAACAACATCAATTAAGGAGGTGGCTGAGGGAAGTTGAAACCCTCAGTGACACAGAGGAGACGGTTTGTATCTGTGAACTTGAAGTTGGAGAAAACCTCAATGAGGAGGAAGAGAGATCATCTAGTGATCTCACAAACTGCTAGGAGGGCAGAGGTGAATTTTCAAATTTCCAGCTGGGAAATGAAGTGATATCAGTTGATCTCATAGACTACAAAGAGGGAAGGAGTTAAATCCCATATTTCCAGGTGGATAAGGGAGAAGAGACGATACTATCTGAAAGTATCAGGAGCTCAGAGGTGAGTTCATATCATCAAGGGGTTTTGATGGAGGAGGATCGGAAATTTGTTCTAATCATTGGGGGAATTCAGATATTCCTACGAATTATCCCAGCAGAGGCCACTACACAGGTTTTAGGTGCAACAGAAGGGCAACTAGTCATGAATGTCATAAAGGAGGAGAAGGAGAAGATACTAAAGTGTGCCCCAACAGAAGAAGAGGAGCATACAGTTAAGATGCTCACTCTGTGGAAGAAGGAGTTGGATATGATGGAGGATTTTTTGAAAAATCCAGAACCAAAGAAGGACTGCTAGGGTGCGATCATGCAAAGAGAAGGAGCATACCATCCTGAGGAGCAACTGTAGGAAGCTGGATTTGTACCACCAGTAGAGCTGACATAAGTCAATCTGTCATAGGAGATAGCTGAACATAAGTTCAGTGAGGAGACTTCAGAATTTGAGTCTACAGGTAAGTGACAATTCAAGGCCACAGGAGATGAAGGTATCATGGGAGATCAAGTTGATTTGCCCTCTGATCAACATGAGGAGATGTAGCAGAGAAGTCTGTAAAGAAGGAGCCANAGTGAGGAGACTTCAGAATTTGAGTCTACAGGTAAGTGACAATTCAAGGCCACAGGAGATGAAGGTATCATGGGAGATCAAGTTGATTTGCCCTCTGATCAACATGAGGAGATGTAGCAGAGAAGTCTGTAAAGAAGGAGCCAGCCAATAGAGAAGCTGGAGGAGGTGATTGAGGAGATCAGGGAGATGATGTTGAAGTCATCACAAGAATTTGTCAGTAGGAGGAAGTTGAATAGAGGAGAACCTCCAAGAGCAGCAGGGAAGTAGCAACAGCAACAACAAGGCAGAGGAGTAGGTGGACAAATCCAAGGGAGAGTTTGGGATATAGGAGGATTTCAACAGTGGAGAAGAGGGAGCCATGAGCAGGAGCTCATGATTTTCCCAACAATGGAGTATTATGCAGGAGTATCTTTTCCACCTCACCAATGCACCAACATTCCAGCACATCAAATTTCATTCAAGAAGGGGAGAGGCGCCAACCCTCTCATTTTTCCCTTAAATTTTACAATTCATTGTAATTAAATGAAATTAAATGTTGTAAGGCTGGAAGTGTCGAGTTGATGCCTTTGTAAAGGCAGTAGTTAGAGTCACCTTTAATGGCTAGTTGTAGGCTGATCTAGATATGATTCAGACTAGATTTTTCTTTCAATGTAATCTTCCTCAGTAGTTAGGCGTTATAAATGGTGATTAGACACCACTAGTGTAGCTTGGAGGGAAAGCTCAATGATCCCCTTTTGTATAAAGAATTGTAACGTATGCCCAGTAGAGGATGTTGAAAGTTGATAGAAAATCATTGTAAGCCAAGAGAAGGAGAGAGAGATGAGACTCTGTTGCAGTCTGAGATTTTGTACACCCATTGTAAACATAAATTCATATTAATAAAAAGACAATAGTTTTTTCTGCATATGATTCTGTGTATGTTTCCATGTATTTGATGAATGTTATCTGTGTGTTTATGGGCGTATATGTTGTAGATGTATGATATAGGTTTCCATATGTAGGGTAAAGATAAAATTCTCTATCTGCGAGTTTGTTGATTTGTTATGGGTTCTTTAGGCCAAATGCAAGGAGTGCATGGCATAGTGCTAAGAAATCTGTGAGCCAAAGCAAGGAGTGTGTATTTGAATTCTATTTAGAGTTCAAAGGAGAAAGTTCCAGGTGGGCACACCAGAACATCTAGAAACTCAGAAAGGAGCCTCAGAGTTACTGAATACTTTGGAGGAAATACTGTGCAAAGAAAGCAAAGTCAGAGTTGTTGAATACTCCGAAAGACTTTGTTAGGTGGGCATTGAGCGAGTGCAAGGAGTGCACAAGAGAAATCTACTTCAAGTTCTGAGAAGGTT
>SNQJ01S0192664.1:7637-17830 GCA_010110895.2 Picea sitchensis | reverse complement strand
GGATGGAAAAGTCACCTACTTCACATGTTTCATGTGTTGAGTTAAATATCATTTGAATCTCAAATTTGTTGTATTTTTTTCGTTGAATTTTTCTATTTGGTACTAATAACAATATTATTAATATCTATGCAGACTGGTGATATTTTCTCTAGTTACAATAGTAGTCCAGTCCTTGGGTATCCAACCATGACCTTTGGGTTACATATTTCCATGTTAAGCCATATTCCATCACTTGTACAACTTGTTGGGTTTCATTGCCACCCACCCCCACCATCTTTCTTATTCCATTCATTCTCAGTCGATGCACCTGTATGACACCCATCCACACCACCTATTCCATTGCATACATCCACAGTGGATGCACCTATATGCCACCCACCTCCACCACAATTTCCATATGTTTCATCCACCATTTCCACAATAGACGTTGACTCAGAGTATGTTGTACAACCGAGCACTCCACTTGTGGACGACTCTCCATTGATGCCTAAGATATTCACTGTGATATAATGTGTTGATGATCAATTTTTATATATCATGAATGGATTTGATTTTATGTACATTTGTTTAAATTTCACGATTTGATCCTTGTAATTGATGCAGGGTGGCATCTTTGAGAGATTAGTATCACGAAGGAGGGTAACAACCTCACGATTGTCAATACCATTTTTGGTGAGTTGTCGTATGTTGAATTACAAGGTATAATTTTGTAAGTCTTTTAATTAATTGTGCAAAAAAACTTGTAACACTGTTTTTTATTTGTGGAGTCTCTAGAGAAATTGACCATTCCCATTCACAAAACCACTTGAGGTGCTTCTTAGAGAAAGAGAAGAAATATTGATTTCCAGGATGCTCCTGAGGGTGGTGAGGGTGGAAGTGGTCAATCCATTGACAAGTAAAATAAATATTATAATAATGGATTAGTTATATCTCTCCTCAATCCATGGTTGATCGTGTTACAACATGTGGAAATTATCCTCTCCAAATAAATTCACCCTCATACAAAAAAAAGTATCAGTATGCACCAAATAATGCTCGTGAAGGGGAAAAAACACAAAAAACAGGAAAACAATCTAATTCAAATTCCAAGTGTCTACATGGAATGTTCCCTCCAATAATGTGCATACATGCAACCACTCCACATGTGTGAATTCCAAAGAACCCAAATCCATGTATGGGTGTGTAATATTCCAAGTGGATGGAGTGTCCACAAAAAAGTATGCGATCAATGCCTATACTTGCCTTTCCTTGCCTTTGCTTGACTTACTTTCCTAGAATTTCCTTGCATTTTTTTTGCCTTGTGCTCCCTTACCTTTCCTTTCCTTTCCTTGACTTTCATTTCCATGCCATGCCTTGGATTGACTTTATATGCAATGACTTTCCTTGACATGCCATGTTTTTCCTTCCCATGTCATGCCATCCATTGCGTTACATTGACTTGCCTTGCATTTCCTTGCCTTTCCATGCTATGCCATGAATTTCATTTCCTTTCCTTTACATACAATTTCATGTCATGCCATTCCTTTCCTTACCTTTCCATTTCATGCCTTGCCTTACCTTTTCAAGCCATGCCATCCCTTGCCTTGCCATGCCATGTCTTTCCTTGCCTTCCTATGCATTTCCTTTCCTTGACATGCCACTCCATGTAATTTCTTACCATGACATGACATGAATTTACATGCCATGCCATGCCATGCAATTCCTTTCATTGTCATTTAATGCCTTGTCATGTCATGTATTTCCTTGCTCTGAACTGACTTGCCTTTCCATGCCATGCCTTTCCTTACCTTCACTTTCCATGCCATGAAATGGCATTTCTTGCCTTTTCATGCCATGATTTTCCTTGCCTTTCTTTGCCATGCCATGCCATGCATTTACTTACCTTGTTATTCCATGCAGGGATGATTTTAAGGATGAAAATTTATTTTAAAATGTAGAAACCTTGATGAATCTTACTAATCCTTCAAATGCTAAGTATAAATGTTTGATGATATTTTTGTAAAAATATTCAAAATTCTAAGGATTTTATATAGGTTGTATAAATTTTTGACGATTTTTAAGGTAAAATAATTTTATGCTATAGAATTTGGGCGAATCATTTTTAGAATGGAGAAACTTTCTTTGGGAAAATCCATAGAAAATTATCCCATGAGCGAAATTTAGCCCCTATAATCATCCTGATTCCATGCCATTCCATTCCATGCCTTGTCATTCCATGCCATTCCATGCCTTTCCTTTCCTTTCCTTTCCATTCCATGCCATGTCATGCTATTCCTTTCCTTTCCATGTCATTCCTTTCATTTCCATGTCATGCCATGCCTTGAGTTGCCTTGTCTTTCCATTCCATGCTTTTCCTTGCCAATCCATGCCTTTCCTTTCCATGCCATGCCTTGCCTTGCCTTTCCTTTCCTTTCCATGCCATGCCTTGTGATGCATTTCCTTTCCTTGCCATGCCATTCCTTTCCTTTCAATGAATTTATGTTCCATGGTGTGCCTTTCCATTCCATACCTTGCCTTTCCTTGACTTTCTATGCCATTCCTTGCTTTGCCATGTCATGCCATGTCTTGGTCACCTCAACAATATAGTTACTTGGATATTTCATAGATCATATCCATGCATATACATTACAAATTTCATATGAGAATCCTTTTATGTATTAATGTTAAATTAAGAAATGTGTGTTTATTTACATGATGCTTTGCATCTATTTTACATTCACAACATAATTTTGAACTAGTATCCACATACCAAACTTCCACATTTCAATTTGCATGTTTAAAAAAATCACATAACTATCATCATAATAAACATATAACATTAAAATAATATCTCACAACAAATAAATAGGTCCAAATGTATACATATCAAATGTCTATATCAATTTAATTAAACCCAAAAAATACTAAGCAATGAATCACTAAGATAAGTAAAATTAAAAGTTCTAATCTTCTAAGGCCAAAATATAGGTCGTTACATTTACAAATCCCTAGAACACCACTATGATCTAAAATAGACTAATCCCTCCTTGCATGTCTTCCCATGTAGCTTCCCATTTTAACCTCTACAACAATAAATATATATTTCCATAACATTATGCAAGGAAAATTTCAAATCAAAATGTGGATTGCAATGAAACAAGAATAAAAAAAAAGGAACCTTTCTCATCCCAAGAAATAAAAATCATTTTTTCTAGGGATATATGACTCAACTTTATATCACAAATTTCCTTTCCATCCAATGAATTGTCTATGCCATTTTAAGTCCAGGTGAAAAAAAATGCATTTCTTACCATGCCTTTCCTTAAATCCATTCCATGTCTTTCCTTGTCTTTCCATGCCATCCCTTCCCTTGCCATGCCATGTCATTACTTGCCTTTCCATGCCATGACATGTAATTCCTTTCATTTTCTTTCCATTCCATGCCATGCCTTTCCTTTCGATGTCATGCCTTTCCTTACCTTGCCATGCCATGCCATTATTTTCCTTGCCATTCCATGCCTTTCCTTCCCATGCCTTGTCATGCCATGCCATGACATGCCTTTCATTTCCTTGCCTTCCCATGCCATCCATTTCCTTGTCAATCCATGCCTTGTCAATCCATGCCTTACCTTTCCATGGCATGCCTTTCAATGCCATGCCATGGAATTACTTGACTTGCCAAGCCATGCCTTGCCATGCCTTTCTTTTCCATGCCTTTCCTTGTCTTTCCATGCCTTTTCAAGCCATTACATGCCATTCCATGCCTTTCCTTTCCATGCAATGCCTTTCCTTGCCTTGAACTTCCATGTCATTCCATGCCTTGCAATGCCATTCCATGCCTTTATGCATTGCCTTTCCATGGCATGACTTGTTATTGTGGGTAGCATGGTCATGTGGGACTTGGTGAAATATACGTGCATGAGATTACATAACTTCGTTATGCTTCTCGATTTGGATTTTATGCCCCAAGACAAATTGCCAACATGTCCTTGAATGGCTTGAGGAGGTGAGTTGAAACTCATGATAAAACTCAAACATCGACTTAGATGGAAGAATTGTTGGTTCCATTGGATCCATGGCATCGGGTTTCAACTACTGGGGGCCCCTCTGTTTTCATTCTATTGCTCGTAAAATCATTTGTTGGAGTATCATCGAGACTAGGACCTTGCTCAATGAGGCATAGTGCAATTTCTAAATAAGAGGTCGATTTCCAATAAGTATGTGTCGAGTAATTATGGGTGGTGTGGTAACATGGTCCTTGGCCAAACATATGTGTGGGAGCTTATAGAACTCAGTTATGATTCTCAATTTGGATTTTATGCCCCAGACCAAATTACCAACATGTCCCTAAATGGCTTGATGAACCGAGTTAAAACTCGTGATAAAAATCTAACCATGAATTGAATGGAAAACAATCCATTGTATTGGATCTAGGGTACTAGGTTTCAGCTAGTGGGGTCTCTCCACTATAATTTTGTTTCCCAGAAAAGAGTTTGTTGGAGGATCTCTGGAAGTAGGGTTTTTCTCAATGAGGCATAGTGCAATTTATAAATAAGAGGTTGGTTTTCAAGAACATTGTCTTGGGTGATTGTAGGTAGCGTGGTCACCTGGGCCTTGGCCAAAAATACATGTGGGATCTTACAAAACTTCGTTATGATACTTGGTTTGGATTTTATGCCCTTGGACCAAATTACCAACATGTACGTGAATGACTTGAGTAGGCGAGTTGAAACTCCTAATAAAACTCAATAAGGGAATTGGATGGATGAACTGTCGGTTCCGTTGGATATGTGGCACTAGGTTTCATATTGTGGGCCCCCTCCACTACTAATTTGTTTCCCGTAAAAGTGTTTGTTTGAGGATCACCGGGACTAGGGTTTTGCTCAATGAGACATAGTGCAATTTTTGAACAAGAGGTCAATTTTCAAGAAAAATGTGATGAGAGATTAATGGTAGCATGGTCGCTTGGGCGTGGTTGCTTGGGCCTTAGCCAAAATGACACGTGAGAGTTTACGAAACTCCATTATCCTGCTCGGTTTGGATTTAATGCCCTCGAACCAAATTGTCAACATGTCCTTAAATGACTTGAGGAGGTGAGTCACAACTCACGATAAAAATATAACTAGGAATCAGATGGATGAATCATCAGTTATATTGGATCCAAGGCACTGGGTTTCAGCTAGTGGTGCATAGTTTCTATCATTCTATTTCCTGGAAAATTATTTGTTGGAGGATCTCCAGAACTAGTGTTTTTCTTAATGAAGCATAGTGAAATTTATGAACAAGAGGTCGATTCTCAAGCACATTGTGTCGGGTTATTGTGGGTAGCATGGTCTCATGGGCCTTGGCCAAACAAATGTGTGGGAGATTACAAAACTCTGTTATGATGCTCACTTTGTATTTTATGCCCATGGACCAAATTTTTGAAATGTCCCTGAATGACTTGAGGAGGCGAGTTGCAACTCGCGATAAAACTCAAACTGGGACTCAGATGGAAAAACTGTCGGTTGCGTTGGATCCAAGGAACTGGGTTTTATCTAATAGGGCCCCTTTGATGTCATTCAATTTCTCATAAAAGTGTTTATTGGAGGATCACATGGACTAGTGTTTTTGTCAATGAGGCATAGTGCAATTTCTGAACAATAGGTCGATTTTCAAGAACATTTGTTGGGAGATTGTGGGTAACGTGGTCACATGGGCCTTGGCCAAATAGACGTGTGGGAGCTTACAAAACTCTGTTATGATACTCAATTTTGATTTTATGCCTCTGAACCAAATTTTCAACATGTCCGTGAATGGCTTGAGGAGGTGAGTTACAACTCACGATAAAATTATAATCGAGACTCTGATGGACAAACTATTGGTTGCATTGGATCTGGAGCACTGGGTTTTAGGTTGTGGGGCCCCTCCACTATCATTTCATTTCCCATAAAAGTGTTTGTTGGAGGATCACAAGGAATAGGGTTTTCTTAGTGATTATTACATATGTTTCACAATTTAACTGTACCTTTTAAGGCTAGACATGGCATGGCATGACATGGAAATTCAAGGCATGGCATGGCCTGGAATGGCAAGGAAATCCATGGAAAGGAAAGGCATGACATGGAATGTCAAGGAATGGAATAGAAATGCATGGAATGACAAGGAAAAACATGGCATGGAAAGACAAGCCATGGCATGGAAAGTCAAGGAAATAAAAGGCATGGCATGGAAAGGGAAGGCATGGCTTGGAAAGGAAAGGCATGGCATGGCATGGAAAGGAATGGCATCTCAAGGCAAGGAAAGGAATGGAATGGCATGGCATGGTAAGAAAAGGCATGGCATGGTATGGAAAGGCAAGGTATGGCATGGAAATTCAAGGAAAGGCATGGCATGGAAAGGAAAGGAATGGTATGGAATGGAAAGACATGGCATGGAAAGGCATTTCTTGACAAGGCATGACATGTCTTGGCAAGGCATAGATTGGGAAGGCAAGGCATGGATTGGAAATTCAAGGCATGGCTTGGAAAGGCAAGACATCACATGGAAAGGAAAGGAAATGCATGGCATGACAAGGAAAGGAAAGGAAAGGCAAGTCATGTCATGACAAGGAAAGGCATGCCATGGCAAGGCATGGAATGGAAATGAAAGGAAATGCAAGGCATGGCATGGAATATAAATGCAAGGAAAGACATGGGATGTCAGGGGAAGGAATGGAATGACATGGAATATCATGAAATGGAAAGGTAAGGTATGACATTTCAAGGAAATGCAAGGCATGGCATGACAAGGAAAGGGATGAGATCACACGTCATGGCATAGAATAGAAAGGAAAGGAAATTGAAGGTGTGGCATGGCATGGCATGGCAAGGCAAGGCAAGGCAAGAAAAGGAAAGGAAAGGCATGAAAAGGCATGGCATTGAAAGGAAATGAATGGAATGGAAAGGAAATGCATGCCATGGCATGGAATGACATGGAAAGTGAAGGAAAGGCAAGGAATGACATGGAAAGGAAAGGCATGGCATGGCTTGTCATGACATGGCATGGAAAGGCATGTCATGGAATGGAGTGGAATGGAAAGGCAAGGCAAGGCATGGCATGGCAAGGAAATTAATGTCATGGTAAGGAAAGGAATCACATGCCAAGGAAAGGCATGCAAGGCATGAAATGCCAAGGAAAATCATGGAAAGGCATGGAATGGAAAGGCAAGTCATGCCATGTAAAGGTAGGGAATGGCATGGCATGGGATGGAAAGTGAAGAACACTGCTACAAAATGTTTCCCATGCAGATAGGTGAAACCTCCATTAGATTACATACCCTTATACCAAGATAGAAAAACTACAAGTGGACACTAAAATCCATTTGAATTCAGTTTAACCAATCAGAAAGAGAAAGGGATAAAGGGTGTGATACACCTTGTTTCAAAGTTTGTCCTTGATGCTTCCAATACGAGATTGATCTCCAAACTCCTTGGTGAAACTTAGTACCCACAATATGAAGCAAAGAGAAACCACTACCTCCTAATCTAGTTGATTAGATCAAAAAAATTCATCTACGACGATTGAAGCGACAATAGATAAGCACAAGAAAAAATACAGACACTTCAATGAAATACGCCAAGTATATTCAAATGAGAACCGAAAGAGAATACTTACAAAGCATGGATGATGATGCAACACTTGTCCAACCTCTCCTCATCTAGCCCTTGCACGAATATACCTAGATCAAAAGTTTTATACCTAAAATATTCCCTTGAGATCAGAGGCTTGATATTCTCCAATCCTTCCCCCTTTTCAACTTGGAAATCCCTCAATATATAGGATTGAGAGGCACAAAAACCATGAGAAAATGTAGGGTATGGTTGAGGATATGGATCCTTGAGTCTTGAATCAGATACTAAAGTGAAGAGAAAGCATGGGGGTCGAACACAACTAACCCAATCTGAAGGAGCTGGCCAATAGAATAAGGTGGGGGAGATCCCAATTTTTCCTCAACAAGAATGACGCTCCCCCTTATTTTAACACAGGGCACCATCATCTAGAGTGGAAATACCTTTATATGGAAATATGGGCGCTATTCCATGAAGTGGCACTCCCCCATCATGTCTAGGGGTTCCACCCTTCATAAATGCTAAAAAATGTTCGATTTTCCAAGAAAAAGGTGTGTTTTGGCCTTGAAATGATGGGTTTCTTCTTCCAATATGACTTAGGGGTCATGGAAAATGTCTTTCATGGTGTCAAGGGGTTTTGACACTTAAAAAATAAAATGAGAAACTAGGTAAGGTGCATATGACACTTGCGACAGTGCATGCGACATTTAACAAGGTGCATATGTCACTTTACGACACTTGCAACACTTAGGGTGCGTAACTCAAGTGTAAAATTTTGATGTGTAAAATATTCCCCTAAAGTGTGAGGTCAGAAGAGAAATTGATGGTTGAAACACTTTATAAATTCTTCAATGAAAGGGTGCTAAAGTCAGAGAACTTAGCAGAAGATGAAAACAATCAACAATCAATATACAAATATGTTCCATTTTTTAGGCAGACATACCTATGCTCCAAATGCGAGATTACTCAAAGCATGGTCGTCAACCAATACACTGTGGATCCATGAGAATATTGACTAATGATATGGCCACCAAATATATAATGTGGATCCATACTTCCATGACATGAACTTATTGTAGCCATGAAAATACATAGTGGAGCTATGAGATGACAAAACATAGCCACATATAAGTACAATGTGGATCTATGTGAAAATATATATATCTTCATGCTAAACTAATTTCCATTGTAGCTTGGGTAAAGAAAATAACAGAGTGAGAACCCAAACCAAGGTCTTTGTCCTGATCTCGATGTGGTACAAATCTAGCCATGTGAATAGATGGTTTGATGTCGAACATGGTAGAAACCACTTGATTACTAGCTATTTATGTAAACCATTAACAAGCATGAGGGAAATCACCAATGATTTCAATGACTCCCAAGGTACCCTAGTACATTATAGCGAATGTGAATAAATGAGATGACGCCAAACAATCATGGAATCATTCGATCATAGGTCAATGATTTAAGCATACTGTCGAAATCGAGGAGACCTACGATTGAGGCATGTAGGTCCCAAGGTAATAACTAGTTTCTAAGTATAATTCCTAGATGATGTGTTGAAGTCGATAAGAATAGACTCATCAAAGGAGGGCCTTGATGTATTCACCATCATCGACAAAAAACTGACACAAGAAAGTGATGTAAGATGGTAGATCAAATGAGTATGGACTGACACAAGAAATGGAAACTGGTAATACTCCATATGGATTGTTTGAAATAAAACTTCCCTTGAACATTATGAAGAACGAAAACTAACTTGAAAGCATTGACTCAATGAGTACCAAGAACATAATGTAACAAAAATAATATCACTCTTCAATTGGATGAAAACGTATCAAAACACATGGAATTGGTATGACTCAAAGACAAGTGGGTTACCAAATTGTAAGACGAGACACAAACATGTTCCATGTTCAAGGGAGACAATAATAGCTTCCATAAAGGATTCCCAAAAACTTGAACCACTTCTTTCAAATTTCCCCCTACCCAGAAACATGAGTACCTCTTTTTTGTTTAATGAGCTCGAGGAGGATAATACATTCTCGATATAGCTCATCTTTCATATGAGTCCCTCAACATATGTTTAATGAACCCGAGGAAGGAGGGGTTTAGTCCCATTTGGGTATGGGAGATAGGACTCGCATAGGTCCTTCTATGCATGTTTCTACGAGCCCAAAGAAGGTAAACTTGGTGGTTTTCAATGTTTAGAGAGTATTAAAAGAACTTAAAGGCGACTCCATGGATGAGTTTTTCTTAAATTTAGTCTCCCAAGACCTAAAAAAGTGTAAAACAATATAGGGGATAAATCTTCTAATCATTCTTGATTAGAGTAGTCATTTTGCGTAATTAGTCTCCCGAGGTCGAAAAAGAGATAAAATACCTCTCAAAAGATGCCATTTCAAACATTTTAACTAGTGTGAAAAGAAGCAAGATCACTCGACAATATTTTCATGTTTAGGGTGTATGAAAAGATATTAAAGGAGACTACAAAAAGTTCCCAACGTAATGTTGAAATGTTTTGAACGGGACCCATGGATAGTTGGTACTTTTCCCCCAGCTGTGTGATGGAAGCTAGTGGCTTTGCTCCAGCATGATGTCTGGAGGCTGGAGATCCCCCCCCCC
>SNQJ01S0192663.1:0-14494 GCA_010110895.2 Picea sitchensis | reverse complement strand
GGGGTCCAAAATTTCATGTGTGTCGTTGATTTGAGTGCGTGGATGAATGTCGTTCAGATCTGTTCACTGCTTACCACAGGCACATTTACTTTCAAAACTTAGGACAAGTGGGTTTTAACCCATATTTTTGCATCCTAATCCCTCTTACAAGAATTATCACTAACATCGGCTCCATGGGGGATAGAGTCATCCCTGTGATGCTCTAAGAACTCTTTTGTATATTCAGTGCCTTTTCTATTGGGCTATGGAGTCATTGATTAGTCCAAAAAACAACAACAGAAACAATATTTACAAGACAAAACAGCAAGAGCCAACTGTGGCTCACAGAAAACACTTTTTCAAGAAATGACCATTTACTGGGCTGCTAAAAACTTCATTGCCTTCTAGATCCTGCAACCTGTAAGTGTTGTTTGAAAATACTTCAAGGATCTTGAAAGGCCCGATCCAGAGGGCATAAAATTTACTGTGTTTTCCCTTTTCTTGCCTGGGTGCATCCCATTTGAGCACTAGATCACCCTGCTCAAATCCCTTCTTCTTGTTCTTCCTGTCAAAAGCCTGCTTGATCTTCTGCTGACGATTGTAGGCTATGTCCACGACCTGTTCTCTGATCTGCTGCACTTCCACCATCTGATGAATCCTTCTGAGTACATGGTTAGGTTCTCCTTCAATGTCTTGGAGGAAATTTTCCACAGGTAAGGCAAGTTGAGTGGGGAAAACGGCCTCGATCCCATAAACAAGCTGGAAAGGAGAGAGACCCAGGGACTTTTTGGTTGTCACCCGATCAGCCCAGAGATAAAATTTGAGCTTTGAGTCCTAGGCCCTCTGATTGTCCTCCAACAGCTTTTTGATAAGCTTGATCGGGCTTTTATTGGAGGACTCTGCCAGTCCGTTTCCTTGAGGGTAGTATGGGGTGGAGTGAACCAGTGAAATCCCAAACTGTTCATAGAATTTGACCAGAGGCTCAGACCTGAAGGGGGCGACATTGTTAGTGACAATCCTGCTTGGGCAGCCGAATCTGGCTATGATGTCTTCCAAGAGGCTGATGATTACTTTGTGAGAAGTGCTCCTGGTGGGGACAGCCTCTATCCATTTGGTGAAATAATCAGTTGCAGTGAGGATCCATATGTGCTGGCCACTTGAGGGAGGATGAATCTCTCCGATGAAATCCAATCCCCACTGCCGAAAGGGTGCTGAAACTACTACAGGCTTCAATGGTAGAGATTTGAGTTGCTGTTTACCTGAGAACTTTTGGCATTTAATGCAAGCCCTGACTTCCCTGCAGACATCAGTAAACAAAGAAGGCTAGTAATACCCAGCCCAGAGGATCTTATGAGTTGTGGTCTTCCAAAAATGATGACCTCCACAGAGACTGCTATGAAAATCGAACATCACCTTATGGGCTTGCAGCGGGTCTAGATACCTTAATAGTATCCCCAGGGGGTCTCTACAATATAGGGCTCGGTCAATGAGACAATACCTAACCGATTTGAGCTTCAAAGCTCTGGACCTACTCTTTCCTAACCCATCAGGGAGCTTTAATTCTTGCAGAAAATATAAGATATCCCTGTACCAGGGACATGATGCTAGGGGTATAATGATATGATAATTCCTGCTAGATGACTCAGCTTTCTCATTGATGAAGTTAATCCCTAGAGTCTTGAAATTGGATTCAGCCATCAATCTGGCCAAACCTTTCCCTTTTATCAACTTGGTGGGCTTAATTTCCAGGTCAAATTCTAGGATCTTGGCGATCCATTTACCCCTTCTTTCGTCTATGTCAGGCTCTATAAGAATGTCCTTCACAAAAGGTGAAGGTACATATGCAGTGACCTTTGAGTGCAAGACATAGATCCTGAAAGCTTTGAGAGCTTTCACTAATGCATAGGCCTGCTTCTCCATAATCTCATATCTGAGTTCAACATTTCTCAATGCCCTGCTGTAGAAACTAATAGGTTGCTCTCGTCCTTGATCATTTTTATGCAACAAGACCGCTGCTACTGAGTCATTAGAAGCAAAGGAGAAAATCAAGAAATCTTTAGCATAATCGGGACTGATTAGCACAGGTGCCTCAGTCAGTGCTTTTTTTATTTGCGCAAAAGATTCCCTGGGTTTAGCAGTCCATCTTATTTCATGGCCCTTTCTGAGCATGGTTGTGATGTGTTTCACCAGCTCAGCAAAGTTCAAGACGAATCTCCTCAGAAAGTTAATCTTCCCCAAAAATGCCTGAACTTCCTTCTTAGACCTGGGAAGTGTCAAGGCCTGAATTGCTTCCACCCTGCTCGGGTCAATCCTTACTCCTTCTGCTGACACTATGTGACCTAACAGCTTTCCCTCCTGCATAGAAAACAGTGATTTCTTGGGGTTTAATGATAGGCCATACCTCTGACATTTCAAGAAGACTCTTTTTAAGTGGCAGCAGTGCTCTTTATTAGTCTTGGAGAAGACTGTGATGTCATCCAGATATATCACCACAAACTAGTCCTTCTCCCCGATGAAGGCTATGTCCATGGCTCACTGAAATGTTACTCCTGCATTCATCAGTCCGAAAGGTATTTTGGAATACATGAATGTGCCCCAAGGAGTGGTGAAGGCTATTTTTTCTCTGTCCTCAGGCATGACTGATATCTGATTGTATCCCGGGAAACCATCAATCATGGATATCCTGGATGTGCCAGTGACCCTCTGCAATATGTGTTCCATGTTGGGCAGGGGATAATTGTCCTTCTTCTAACTTCAGTTTAGGTTCCTGAAATCGACACAGAGTCTGATTTCTCCATTCTTCTTTCTTACTGGGACCAAATTGGCTACCCATTCCGAATATCTCAAGGGGACAATGATTTGTGCATCTAGAAGTTTCTTCACTTCTTTCTCCATGAGAGGTAGCAGCATGGGATTTATTTGTCTTAGCTTCTGCTTGAATGGCTTAGCCTCTCCTTTTATTGGGATTTTTTGCTCAATGACTGATGTTTCATACGTTTTGAGATCTTCATAGGTCCATGCAAACACATCAGCAAACTCCTTCAACAACTCAGTATATTTGGCCCTCTGATCCTTGGTCAGACTTCTTGACAACCTGACAAACTTGGGCTCCTCTGATGTGCCTATGTTGCATTTATCCATGTCATCATCATCGCCTGAAACCTTACCCTTCACTACCACATCATTCCCGTCGAACAATCTTTCTAGTGGGATTAGACCTTTCAAGATGTGATTGCTTGGTAGCTAAATGATCTAGTGATCAGCAATTTTATTCAAAAACTCCTCAGGGTAACAGTCAGGTTTTCCTTCAATGTCGAGATCCTCATCTATATGTAATGCAGAAAAGTTATCAATGGATTGAAGAAACTTTTCTATTTCTTGATCATCCTCAAATACCTTCCAATTCTTGACATTGTCTAGTGCAGAGGGCCTATACTTTATTTCAACATCGGACCCGACAAGGGGCAGAGCAGAAACTTCGAGCACACTAGTTGTGAAAGCTAAAAAGTCAGCTAGAATATTTTCTCCCCTTGCAATGTAGGAAATATTAAAAGCCAGGAATAAATTATCAACCAGGTCCCATACCTCATTCCTGTAATTCTTGAGTCGAGGATTCCTAGCTTGATAAACATTTTTGACCTGCTGAACGATCAACTCGGCATCTCCAAACACAGCCATCTCTTTAATTCCCATTTCCTTTGCAGCTCTTAATCCTAGAACCAGAGCTTCATACTCTGCCACATTATTGGTGACTTTGAATTCCAACCTGTATGACAGAGAGATGGTCTCATGACAAGGTGATATGAATATAACTCCGGCACCTGCACCCATACTGGAGGAATCTCCATCAAAGAACATCTTCCAAACAGAGGAAGTTGGAGGGGAGGTCTCCTAATTAAGGATGGGGTGCTTTCTAATCTACAAAGAAGATTCAAGGGTGTGGGTGAGCTGTAACAAACTGGAGCCTAAATCGGTGTCCAAGGCATAGATGGGATGATTGGTAGGGTTGGCCTCATCACTGACAATGTAGGCTAGATGGGATTCTCTGTATAATCTCCTATGTTCCCCTCCAAAGACTGGAATGGTGGCATATGTGAGATCCATCTGTAATGTCCCTCCAAGTCTCTTGATCGAGGATCTTGACAACAACATGCCAAACTTAGGGGGGACATCAGCTACCACGATATCCATGACCATACTCTTCATGGGTAGTTGAAACAAAGAGACTACCAGGTCCTTGATGACTCCCAAACACTGAACCCTCCTGGAGTCAAAATAATAGAGGTCATGATAGGCTCGGGTGACTTCCAGTCCTAATTCTTCCATGATGTCTTTGGGCATAAGGTTGTGGGAGGCCCCTGAATCCATAAGGAAATTATGCAGTACCTTGTCGTGTATGTTTAGGGAGGTGTAGAAGGGAGGGGATGAATCATCTATGTCTTCTACCATGGGACTTAGGACAACTGTAGGTCTTTCATCTTGGAGGTTTATGGAGTCCATGAGAGGGTATGAGGCTTCGGACTTTAACATCTTAGAGAAGAATTTTTTGAATTCCCCATGTTTAATTAACTCAGTGAGGGGCACGGGAATCCTGATCTTTTGAATCTCATGTTCGAAATTGAAAGGGGATATGAGATTTGGAACTTCTCTAATTTCAGGAACATGATTTTGGACAATGGGAGAGAGAGGTTTAGCCTTCTTACCTCTGTCTGCTACTTCATTAGCAAGTTTCTCTATTCTATTGGATGGCTCAGGAACGTCAGGTGCTTCTGCCCTTTTGTCAGACCCCAGGTTGTATCTGCCTCGTCCGCCGCCAGCTTTGTCTCCCTTGCTCAATTCATTCAGCTGACTATCCATGAGAAAATCTTTGTATGCTGATTTGGTTAGATGAGGGAAAGGGGGAGTGACTTCTAAACTGTGGATTTTAGGCTCAGGATCATCTGCTTCCCCTTCTTCTTCATCAGCCACAAAATTGTTCTGGAAGGGAGCCTGAACTCTTTGGTTGTCTCTGTCTCTTTCCTTCTCTCTGTGCATAGTTGGAGGATCGAAATTATTTGCCCTTCTGAAACCTCCCTTATTTTCAATGTTCTGAGGGCCCTTGTACATTTTCTTCCTTTCCACCTTCAATCTCTCCACCTCTTATTTAAGGAGGGTCATAACTCAAGTCATCTCATTTACTTGAGGGTGGGGCAGTGATGGGCCGGAAGTTGAGGCTTCCGACTTTTCCTTTCTTCATTTTGTGTTGGCCTGGTTTCTCAGTCTGTCGGCTGCCAATATGTTGGATTCCACTTCTATAGCTGCATCCTGCATCTGAGCTAAAGAGGTGGCTCTTCTTTCTCTTAATATGAGACAGAAATTAGGGTTAAATTCACCAGCATAGGAAATTTGAGCAGAGGCCTCTGAGGGTTTAATCTCTGCAGGAATTTTGTTGTACATCTTATTAAATATTTTGGAGAAGTCTGGGACAGACTCTCCTTCCTGCTTCTTCAGAGACCCAAACTCAGTCATGTAATATATGTAATCTTTTCTATCTCCCCACTGCCTCAGAAAAACAGTATCCAGAGCCTCGATTCCAGCAATAGATCCAGGGGTCAGTCCCCTAAACCATTTTCTAACTTCACCATCCAAGCTCCAAGCAAAGACTCTCATCCAGACGTCTTCATTTTCAATATTTAGGTTGTCTGCATAACTGTAAAAAGAAGCCAAGTGCTCCTCAGCAGTTATGTCTCCCTCCCCACTGAACTTGGGCATATACTTCAAGTAGTCTCCAGCAGGGAGAGGATTCATAGGATGTGGCAGGATTAAAGGGGCATATCTCATAGCAACTATGGCATCCATTCTATTCGAAGGGGGATTAACACCAGCCATAGGGATGTTGGGTAGAGGAGAACTCGGAGGAGAAGGAGTACGTACGGGAGATGTCAGAACAGAGGTTCTTGGAGGAGACAATGGCGAAAACAAAGAGAGATCCAGGGGACCTGAGTGTGCAGATGCTTCTCTCTGTGCAGTGGTAGCAACAAAAGGAGGGGTGGTGAAACCTTCAAGAGGTGGAGGTCTGTGATGAGGCACGACCTCTAGGGAGGGGGGAGTGACAAGGATCTCTCTCTCTGATCCCAGACCAGGAGGAGAGAACTCAGCAGGAACACTCTCGAAGTTTAGAAAATGGGAAACCTCAGAGGAAGGACGACTAGGAAGCTACGAATAATAAAATGGAGTTCTCACAAAAGGGGAGGGCGTATTACCTATTTCATCGACGGAGACTTCTTTCACAGAGCTCTTTCCCTTCCTGCGCACCTCTTCCGAGTCAGTCTCTGGTGTAGCTAAAGGAAAGTGTGGATTAGACCTCGTGTGTCTGCCTCTCAAAGCCACAGCTGATAAAGGAGGTTCTCCCCAGCGGAGTCGTCACAATGGAGTCACCAGGTGCACAGCAGCAATCTTCAAGTTCTGATATATGATGCACCTTCAGAATCAATTGATCTTTGTCGTTCAATCCCGGGGAAAATGTTCAACTTCGTCCCCGGCAGCGGCGCCAGAAATGTTGGAGACAGAAGTCACTCCTGGATTGCTTGCAGGAGCAGAGCCCGATGCCCATCAGTTTTATGTCATGATTTGTTTGAAAGGGGTGATCAAATGGAAGAAAACTCAGAACAATCGTCTCAACACAAAAACTAGGCCAGGCATGCATTAAACGAGTGAGGTCTTGATAAAATTCAAATAGTGAGTTGCGATAAAGGGTGAGTAGGGGGAAGACTTCATGAGAAAGGTGCAAGGGTCTGTTGTAGGCATCAAGCTTCTAACAGACTGTGAAAGCAGGCATCTGAAAACAAGATCTTCTTACTTCCAAATGTGGGAAACCATAGAAAACAACAATGCAATGATAAATCATTTACCATAACATATTGTGTTAATCCATGCAAAGCATTCGATCATGAACTCTCCAGTAAGAGATGAAACATAGATGGAAAAGGAAACTGTTTGTTATAAACCAAGAAGTCTCAAACACAGATACATAACCCAGAAAGATAGGGTCTTTACTGAAACTTTACAGTCGGGAGCTAAGCTCTACCATCGATCAATACAAAAATGGCGAAAACGCCTTCATATACTCAAAAACAACAACAGCAGCGGAACCAAGATACAACATTGAAAGCTTTGCATCTGCATGGCTTCTGACAGCCAACCTCTGAGAGATCGTGCGACTTATGTCAGACATAATCTAATTCTTTGACAGTTCCAACAGTGAATCGACGTGCCTTTAATTCATGGCCGAACTCTCCCATTATGGCAGAGATGATGTCTAACCACCACCAACTACTTCATGGGGATTGGGGACGACCTGGCCAACTCAGCACCTCGGGATATGGAATACTTCTTGCGCTTCCACCTGGAATAACTGAATGGTTTGATGGATAGGCATGGAGGCTAGCGCGAAGAATGGGGTGCATGATAGGAGTTATGGCATCGGATTATGAGGGCATGGAAGAGGTGGCGAGGTGTGGGAAGAGTGACAGAGGTTGGTTCATGACGAAAGACACCAGGTGGAAAGGGGGAAGACGAGGGGTAAATAAACTTGATTTTCAGTGAGAGGCTGATGTGGAAAGGAGTGGGACACATGGAAAACAACAAATGGATGATGAGAAGGAGGGTGGATCACGTGGACCGAAGAATGGAGGCGGATGAGTGACACGTGGTGACAGAAGAGAGGTGGGTCTGGGAGATGACAAGATGGGAGGAGGGCCCATGCTGGCTAAACATAGAGTGACTGGAAGGACGAGGTTGTCCAAGCACCGTTGATCCGGGCGCTGCAATTTCAGCCATCGAAAGCTGCTTACTTGATTCCGGAGCCCCCCCCTCTACTTAAAGTTAGAAAGGCAGGGGGGGTCCGGAATGGTCTTCATCGTCGTTGATCCGAGTGCGCTAATCTGGGTTGGAGAGATGCACCCACAATTCCGGACCCCCGCTCCCGCTTAAAGGTAGAAAGGCAAGGGGGGTCCGGAATTTCATGTGTGCCGTTGATTTGGGCGCGCGGATGCACGCCATTTAGATCCGTTCACTGCTTACCACGGGCACATTTACATTCAAAACTTAGGACAAGTGGGTTTTAACCCATATTTTTGCATTCTCATCCCTCTTAAAAGAATTATCGCTAACACATACCATTTGGCTAATGAGCCAGTGAGTGTGCATTGAAAAAATCTAAGTCTGATGGAATCATCCACGATGTTGTTGGAAGAGCACTATAAGTAGAAAGTCATGACATGATTGGCAGGGTCATCCCATGCCTTTCCTTCAATCTTGGGGATGTCTGAAGGTAGTTTGGTGGGCATTGCAGGCCATGTGGGATCATGCAATATAAGATCATTGGTGAGTTTGCTTAAATATGGTATGTTAAGAGAGGCCAAATATAGCATCAGGAGTGTTGGTTGAGGATTAACTCCAGCCATGGTATGAGTGTTCAGTGAACCTGACCCTTGAGGGGGGCTAGGTGGGTTATTACTTGCCCCTTGAGAGGGAGTTGGCCCCCTGTTTCCGTGTAAACGAGAGCGAGTGGAAGGAGGACCTTGGGAAATGGACCCAAGTAATCTGGAACCAAGCAAAGTTGATCCTAAGACAGTGGCACTCACTGGAGTATGAGAAGGTGGTGCCGATGAGTGGTCAAGACCATGTACTCCCTCTAAGATAGGAGGGATATTTAGCAAGCATCTGGAATGATGGGGGTTTTGTGGGTCCCCTATGATTTCCGAATAGCTAAGTGAATGTGTGCAAATGGTGGTGAGAGTAATAAAGAAGCAAGAGCCTTTGTTGTAATTTTTTGAACTTTACACAATATATAACTAAATCAACATATAATCAAAAGTGCTTCATACATAAAGTAAAAGAAGCATATATGTGGATAAGTGGGTTTTTTCCGCGTGGGGGAAAAAAGAAAACAAATGCCTGTGTCCTAAAAGACGTAACATCCTTCCTCTCAAAATAGCACTAGACCTTTCAATAGTACTCAACAGTGGGGTCTGAAGTCACTGGAAGAGAAACTAGTGAAGGATGAAATAATCAGTTATAATGAGGGGTAAAGGGGGCATATCCTGAAAGAGCTAGAGATATTTCCCAATAGCCACACAAAATCCGATCAAGGTGCAATTGCAGCCCACAATGGCCACCTGGGTAGATTTCCTACAATTTGGTCACTAGGTACCTCGGTCAAAGTGCGACATTTAGATTTTTGGTCTAAGAAATGGGTCACGGGTTGGATCCCATCCAAGAGGTGGGTGCCTCAAGGGGGGATTCATAGAACAACCGGACCTCGGCCTTCGATCCTTCATAGGTATCTCCCTGCCTTATGGTGTTAGGAACACTTGACTTGGAGGATTTTTAGTTCCCTATTTGACAACTTCTATTGTTCTAATAATGAAAGAACCAGATAACGGGGAGTTATTTGGATGCCTATCCCCAAAATCCTACCTAGACTAAAAAATTTCTTTTGGCACCTCCTCTGGAAGAAAACTTAGTGAGTTTTTAGAAAAAATTTAGATTTGGTTTGTTTGAGAGATTGGGGGTGTGAACCAACCTCGTTGAAATTAAATGGGAGTGGATAGTTTCGTCAAGAAAAGGGTGGGGTGTTTCGGAATGCCTTTGGAGGAAACTTACTTTGACCACCACGTTTTGAGAAGAAAACTATGTGAGTGATAAGTGACTTTTGTGTGTGAATGAGTGAAAGTGTGCCAATGTTTTAATGGGTGTCACCTTGCTGCATGTGGACTTTGCTTGGTCCTTATAAGTGTTGATTACCTAATTAACTAAATGCCTTTGGTACAACCTTGCGTAATTCCAAATTCCCTAGGAATCTAGCATGTGGACATGTGGGTCCGTTACTATTCCTTTAACTCCCTATTGTGATTTAATCTAAGAAAATCTTTGAAATTATCCTAGATTGTGATCATGTGGGCATGTGTGGCCCCATTACAAAACCTTTAAACTTCCCTAGTGATTTGATCTAAGAAAGTCAATTTCAACACTATCCTATCTTTGTAGCATGTGGGCATGTATGGGCCCATTACAATCTTAAGATGTGTTTGAAAAAATAAACTAAGAGGAGTCCCAAGAAGGGTTGGTGTCCTCTCCTAAAGGTTTTAATCTTCTTAAGGGAGACGAAATTGTCCCGCAATCTTTTTCTGATTCTCAAGGTTGCTTGGAGGTGCGAGAGAAGAGCATACTAAGTGATTGTTATCCAACTTCTAGTCCCAATGCAAGTTAGATGTGTTTATAAATGATTTTAAACTTATATTTTTAGTCAAAACAAGCCATCCATGTACCGAAAAATGAAAGAAAAAGAGGAAATAATGATTTTAACCCCCTAAGTGCCTATGTGTTTTGACTAATCCCTTTATATGAAGAGGGGACTAAGTGTGGTGTAGCTTAAAACATGCATGAAATCACTTCCCAGGAGGCTAAGGGCATTCCCCAACTCACAAAAAACCTTACAATGTGTAATTTTTGCATAGGTGCTTGGGTTTCAGTGGAGACAGAGGCGCATAGAGTGCATGTGCACAGATCAAAATGAACTCTTGGGTGCAGGTGCACAAAACAAAAATGTGACTTAGGTGCATGTGTGCATGATGCGCGTCTGTGGGCCCAAAAACCCATGCATAGGTGACACACAGCCATGAATGAAAATTCCGAATGGAATTCTCCCAATTCAACTTGGAATTGGATGTTTACCAGGTCGGCTTGGGCCGGTTAATGCACTTGCAAGTTAAATAAACCAAAAGAAGATCTAGAAAACCCCAAATGGGGTAGGAAATTGATACCTTTCCCCATTGGAGTCGCCAATCTATTGCACCTCTTTCGTCACCTTAGTGAGCAAAATAGAGGTGCTTGCAAGATTAGTTGTGTTTGCTAAGCAGGACAATTGTAAGGAAAAGGGTTAGAGAAAGAAATATAAAAGAACAACTAAGAATTAAACTAAGAAATAAAACAACAACTAAACTAATGAACATAGGGACATAAGCACAAAAGAAACAATAAGACCCATGTCACCAATGGTAAGGTTGATATTAGTGAAAGAAAACACCAAGAAGAAAGAGGACTATGAGTCCCTTCTTCCTCCAAGGGGGGCCTCTTGGACCCCCACAAATAATCTCTTCTTACAACTTTGAAAATGAAAATGGCGAAATAATTCCAAACAAATCCACTCAAGACGTGAGATGGATTGCCCAATGCAATGATTCTAGTATACTCTTGATGAGAATAGGATATTCCTCAAGAGAATAGTGGCAGCATAACTTTGCTATGAAATTCCTTGAAAAATGAAGTGCATCCATGGCCTTTTTATAGTATTTCTTTGAGGTATTGTCCAACCAGTTTGTAGTGTGTAAAGAGGCTAATTAGGGAATTTCTAGGTCCTTGACCAACCACCCAGTCGAATGCAGTCCATATTTGAGTGTCAAATCAACTTGGAAGCTGAACCAGAAGTGGGTGGGAGGCTGACCACTCTCATAAATTCGTTGTTTCTCAAGTGCGTGTCTTTTTGTGACAATAGTCGTGCATCGGGTGCATGTGCGTGATTCCTATGTTTCTGTTGCGCGCATGTGCACACGCTCCCTGTGTCATCATAGTGCCCTTTAATTTTATCATTGGTTGCATAGTTTTTGACCCTTTGGAAATGATTTTATGGTAATATTGGTCCATGGGTGACCTCATAACTATTTGGCAATGCTGAATTCTTGTAACCATTTGCGGATGAAATTTCTGTGATAACAATATACTTCAACAATGCTATAAATAATAGATATTTGGAACGTCGGCATAAGAACTTCAAGGATGGCATGATAAGAAGGTGTGAGGAGGTTGGAATGAGCATGAATCCAGCTCCCCTTCTTTGGGAATATCAGCCCATGTCGAAATTCAATGATAACTAAGCTCTTAAGTGAAATCTGTTGAATGTGGACACAAAAGCAAAAGGTGAGCTACAGATTCTGATATGTGCCATGGGGGAGAAGCACGAGGGCTACAAGACTCTCAAGATCATTGCCAAAACAGATATTGGATTGTTCACCTAATGCTTCCTATTTGAGCATGTCAGCAAGTGCTCTAATCCGTGGTTGGAAAAACAAGCATTGCAGTATTTGGCGAATTTGTCCTTCAAAATGAATGCAAAAGTAGGTGGAAGCAATGTTTCCCTTGTTGATAGCCTTTCTCGCCATGTACCATGACTTGGCAATGGTCACATTATATGCATTGCTATCGATGTCAACCACTCTTTCTTCAAGGATGAGACGAGTCCCTCCATTGCATGCAGTTGTTGGAAGCATCAACTGGCCCTACTATAATTGCTATAATGCAAGAGTCAACTACCAGAAGAACAGGGTGGAACACATTGAAAAATTCAAGGGAATGTCGAAAGAAGTACTGGATGATTATGTCAAAGCTAACAAGAGGTTACCTGATAGTATACTCTTCTTCAGATATGGTGTCAGTGAAAGTCAATTCGATAAGGTCCTCAACGAAGAATTAGTTGCCTTGAAAGAAGTAGTAGCCCAGTTCAAAAATTATAATCCTCCATTTTCCTTCATAATAACTCAGAAGAGACATCACACCAGACTGTTCCCTGGTCAAAGACAATAGCGGACGAACTCTGACAATGTTCTTCTTGGCATTGTGGTGGATACAGTCATTATCCATCCACGACAGTTTGATTTTTATCTATCCGGCCATGATGGGCAACTCTTGGAGGCTTTTTCTTCATATTATTCGTGTTTATTTTTGGTCACGAGAGGTAGTCAAGTCCTGATGTTTTCCATCATGAGAAGGATGAAATCGAAAGAAAAAGTGTGATAGCAGGATTGAATTTCACAGAAGAGATGATAAGTGAGAATTCTATTACAAGGTATTTGGGAGATCAGATGACACTGGCTAAAGCATATGTTGTACTTGCAAAGGGAAACAACAATTTGCAATTTTGCATGGGAACTGAGTTCCCATATTAGGGATTGTCAATTAATTCTATCTAAAGAAGATACAAGAGGAAGCCCGATTATAATGCAGGAGGTAGAGGCTACTATACAAGAATTAGCAGGATTAATTTATCATGCAAAAGAATTCCATTATGACAACGCAACTATGATCATGAAACTAAAAGCTTAGATACGAATATCGTGCAAATGCAACCAATGTACAGAGCACAACATTGGAAAGTTAGTTGTAGAAGAAACTCCTAGGAGCCTTTACTACTTGGGTATAACGTTGACATTGGAATGGATCAAGCATTTTAAGCTCCAGAAGTATATGGAGGAGAAGAAAAATTCCCAAAGGCTCACAGATATAAACTTGTGTCACTTTTGTGTCTTCTCAGATAATGTGCTTACAACATCTATGGTGGTGAACTCTACAACATACCATGTTGATCATCCTAAGCTGCTTGTCTTCCACATAGTCACATATGGAGCGAATTTTGGAGCCATGCAAGCATGGTTTGATATCAATCGTTTCAAGGGGGCAGCTATAGAAGTACAAAATGTGGATGACTTGACATGGCTAAATGCATTATATGTCCCTGTTCTGAAGCAACTGCAAGATGATAAAACACACAATTACTACTTTACAGGGACCCACAATGCATTAGTATCCCTGTTAGTGGTGGAGGCGTCAGAAGTTCAGCTATGGATAAATTCATTCGTAATATCACTACTAACTGCGGGGAGCACTGGTCTTGTACAAACTGGGGATGTGTGTTGTTGTCATCAGCATGATAATGGTATTCTTTGATTTTCAGAGTTATGATGGCTACTTAAAGAGTGGTAGAAAGCTTCATTGATGGTAAATTTTCTTTGCTACAACATTAACTATTTTCCACTTCACTCTGACTGCAATGGTGGGATTTGTGTCAAATGCCACTAGGTACGTTGTAAACAAGGAAGTTCCCTTGTGAGAATTGCTCTGGTTCTCTATTTTTGCCAATATGTCTATTGTGGGGATGAACCTGAGTCTCATGTTAAACTCAGTTGGATTTTATCAGATTTCAAAGTTGATGCATGATTCCCATGGTTTGTGTGATGGAGTGGATTCTTCACAACAAGAATTATACCAGAGAGGTCAAGATAACTGTGATTATTGTGGTTATTGGTGTTGGTGTCTACACTATCACAAGATGTGAAGGTCAATCTCAAAGGATTTTGTGTGTGCTATGGTGGTTGTATTATGCACTTCATTGCAACAAATTTCAATTGGCTCCTTACAAAAGAAGTACAATATTGGCTCTTTTGATCTTCTAAGCAAGACTGCTCCTATACAGGCTACATCTCTTTTAGCATTTGGCCCTTTTGCATACTATTATCTAAATGGGAATAACTTATTAGAATACAAATTCTCATCTGGTGCAATTATTTTTATAACTCCTTTCATGCATTCTAACCGTGTTCTGCAATCTGAGCCAATATCTCTGCATTGGATGATTCTCAGCAGTTTCATTTCAGGTTTTGGGTCACATGAAAACTGTTTGTGTTCTTATATTGGGTTGGCT